>BGNK01006460.1:0-26846 GCA_003297005.1 Symbiodinium sp. clade A Y106 | reverse complement strand
GCGCGAAGTGGCGTGCGCATCCGAAAGTAATCTTATAATGGGGTTACGATAAGGTGAAGAAGGCTCCAATCCACGAAGCAACTTGGTTGTTGCATTCAAATCGGTATGTGCAACCCCTTTGGGGCCCATTATACTACAATTACAATAAGAGACCCCCAAAATAGTATAGGTAATTATTTAGGCCCCTATAGTTCTCGGGGTGTCCTGGTTGAAGCTCCGTTTTGGGCCTTCTCTCCCACAGCGCCATCTGGCTGCACCCCGTGCGGGTGGCGACCAAGCGACTGAGGCCCAGAGCCTGAAACTCAAAACTCGGGATTTAAGGTTTAGGGTTAGGGTTTAGTGTAAATCAAACACCCCTAAATCCCGAAACCCCGAAACGATCAGAGGGTTCAAGGGCTTACTGGGAGCAAAACTTACAGTAAGGCCTTTCAGATTGAAATTTGGGGTAGTCCAGAATACTAGGTGAGTGTCCCTTGCACTGAGGGTATCTTCGTGACTCCAGCTCCGTTCATTGTGTAGGTTTCGTGGCTTGGGGGTTTGTGGATTGTTTTGGGATTCTAGGTTTGGGGTTAGCGGCGCTGGTATGGGATTCTACAAAGGGAGCGTAGCAGACTACCGGTATCTGAACCGGTTCGTCGTCCACGACAAGCAATTTAACTTAGCATCGGCCATCCCCACGACAGCAGTTCAATACAAAAAGTAGGCAATCAACAACACACGACCACGAGGTCGAGGAGGACAAAGAGGACGAGGAGGAGCAGCAGCCCGCCCCCTCCCGCCCCCCCCCCCGCCCCCACCACCACCCCCGCCGCCGCCACGACCNCACGACCACCACTGCAACCACCACCACCGCCACCACCAACAAACAATGCCACCACCACCACCACCACCACCACCACCAGCACCAGCACCAGCACCAGCACCAGCAGCACCAGCACCAGCACCAGCAATAGCCACTGCAATAGCTCTAGCAACAGCAGCAACAGCAGCAGCAGCATTAGCAACAGCAGCACAGGAGCAGCAGGAGCAGGGACAACAACCACCACCACAACAACAACTACAACCACGACCACAGCAACAGCAGCAACGTAACATCACGAAGAAGGACTACGCCGGTAGCGACTACATGGGCATAGTGTCACTCATACTTCCGATCAACTTGAAAGAAGGAGCTCCAACAAAACAACATCAGCCACCGTCACCTCAACCAATCCTAGACTCCTAGACATTGTAGGTCTCAGTGTCCCTGGAACAAACCCACAGCCAGACACGAAAAGCGACAGTAAGCAAAACCCTCAACCCTAAACCCTATAGTATAAGGCAAGGTGCGAAGCGGCGGCCAAGGCCAGAAGAAGGCACCGGCGGCTGTGGTAACGGACCATTTCTCTCACAAGACTTACCTTTGCTTTTGTTTGCGGTCTCAAAAAGACTATAGGTCTAGGGGTTGATCTTGCTTTATTGTAAGGGTCCATGTACCCAAATAGTATATACTTTGGCCCTAATGTACCTGTATAGGGGGTACTTTAAGGCCACAGCATGTACTATTTGGGTAAATGCACCCTTAGGGTTTGGATCGGCGTAAGGTCTAGGGGTTTATAGGGTTTAGGGTTTAGGGTTTAGCCGACCTGATCTAGAGCGCTGTCTCGAGCGTTTAGGACTGGTCCTCCAGGCTTTGTGCTTGCGTGTAGAAGGCGCATATGGCTCCCGCATAGTACCGGAAACAATATTAGCTAGTATTGCTGTTTTATTAAGTACCATTACATACTGTTGTTCTGATGAATTATTATATGAGCACCGAGAACACTTCACGATCACCATACTCCCATCATTATCGGGTTTAATCTGCAGTGGTTCGTGGAAGAAGCTTTCGCTGCTGATGATACGGTTTCAGCGGTTGGGATGATTAGAAAAATTTCATGACAGCACCCCGGACAGCACTTTTGAGCCGACTTGGCTGTGGAAACCTGCGAACTTGCGCATGGAATGATGGTGAGCTGATAGTTTCCGGGTCAAGTTCTTACTTGTCCAGTATCCTCGGAGAACTTAAGGTAACCTTGGGGAGGATTGTAGTACACCCCAAGAAAGGCTCAAGGTTCCCTGTCTGCTACATAGGTTTCGGGTCATGCTTAGAGTTCACAGTTTCGCAGATTAGCACTGCAATGGCCGACATAATCACAATCCTGTTGCGGACTTACTTTAAAGTTTAGAGCTTAGGGACGTAAGGTTTCGGGTTCGTAAGGCAGGAGTCGGTGTTCTGTAGTGTTTAAGACTTCCCAACAGCCACCAAAACCACCTGCAGGCACAAGACCTCTACACCGAAGACACTGGCCACAGTGCCCCTGTAGACAGGCATCATTCAAAGATCTCAAATGGTAGTGTGCGAATACACTTCTGTCAGCTTTGTAAGGATCACTACCGAACCTGTGCAACCCTACAGAAAAACTTTCAACAACCTGTCTATGACATAGCCCAAGCCAATAATATAACATAATATAGGGGCCTTAATAATTAGAGTAGGGTTTCTGGGCCCATTATAGCATAATTTTAATAAGGAACCCCCAAAATGTATAGCTAATTATTAAGGCCCCTATAAGATATTACACTCTAAATGGGAAAGGCTGGGTCTCAATCCACTTTCTACGTCTTTAATTCTGAACCAGACCTCAACAACAACACAGTGTCGTGCCTGGGCTTCAGTCAGCGCAGGTGGCTTCCGGCACTGAGCGGATGGTTCTTGACTTCGGATTTAGGGTGCTGAAGATCTCGAGTAGGGTTTAAGGTTTAAGGTTTAGGAAGATCTCGACGAGTCCTTTTTGCTTTCTTTTGGGTCAAGAGGCTCTTCTAATCATTCAGGGTGAGGCTCGTGACGACGACGGTGGCCCCAAGCTACCAGTCTCAGCACAGTTGTGCTTCGTGCTGCGGTGGATGTGCTTTCTGTGAGTTTACGCAGCATCCTGACGTCAGGGGCCCTTCACAAGAAGCCCTCCCCTGAACCGCCAAACTCCATGCAGCAAGCTGCTGAATCGAAACGTGGTATTGCAGGGACCTCTATGAATGAGCCTGAGCTAACCTGCTAGAATCAAAGCCTCATTCCGTGGGGCCCATGGGCGTTTGTGGTGCAGGGTTGAGGATTTTGTAGCCGCTGTGGTTGTGGCTGCGCAAGTTCACACCGTATACAGGTTCACGTTGACGGGTAAAGCCCAGACAGCCGGTTTACCCATATCCCTTCCCATACGGGGCCTGATAATGCTGTGGCCAACTACTTAGCCGTAAGAGGCAGGTTAAGCAGAGATGTGAGACAAGCAAAATATCTCTAGTGACAGAAAACATCCCGAAACAAAAGAGCATAAACATAAGCGCGCTGCTGCCAATGAAAATTCTCTCTGAGAGCAACACCAGAAGGCACCGCGAACCCAAAACCACATGAGGCAAGCGCCACCAGGCTGTACACGATCGTTCCCAGACTCCAGCTATCACACCTCGCATACACCCCCGGCACAACAGTTTGTGGCGTAGGGCTTTCATGAAACCCAACCGTGCCACGAGCCCTGCAATCTGAAACTGCGAAGCTCCGGTGGAGAGAGACCTATATCCTGGCTTTATCCTGGCTTTAAGTTTTTACATGTATCCGAAGAACAACGACTGAAATGAATCCTGAGCTTGCGCAGACAACCCCTGACAACCCTATAGAGTCAGTTCGAGACGGGCTCTGGCGTGAGTCGAGTCAAGAGTGGGCCGAGTCAGGACGAGAACTGCCGTAGAGTTGAGAGCACGGGCACGGGTGCATAGCCGGGCCACGGTCTTAGGGCTTGAACGTTTAAGTGTAGGGTCAGGGATGTTCGGCTTGCATGTGCTTGACGTGACGCTTTGTCTGATACCAACATGTGCTCCACGTGTTTCGGTTCTAACATCGTCCACCCTACACCAAAAAGCCTTCAGAGTAACCAGCTTCGTTGCGTGGAGTTGCATCCGTTCGCAGCACGTATGCTACTCCACAACGCATCTTTGACTTGTTACCTTGTCCTATAAGACTTGGGTGTACTGGCGTGGGTCTTTTTCTGTTTTTTGTAGCATGAAGGCTATGCGGAATCCGAGCTCACCTTCAGCTACTCTGGTCAGCGCAAACTCCATGGTAATACGGTTTAGGGTTGGGGTTTAGAAGTTAGGGTTTCGTAATACGTAGGGCCTTTGCAAAGGAGAACCCCTGCCGCAGACCTGTGTGCGAGGTTTGAGGTGCAGGCATTGAGTTTGCTTTCTAGCTCATGAGGCTGCATCCAAGCGCTTTGTCAAGGGACTTGCCCCAGGGGATGACTTGAGGCAGGGCTTATAAAGCTCAAAACCCATATCCGAAACCTCAAAATAAACTAAACCTCGTGCAGGAATCCTCAAGGGAACCCTTACAGGAGCCTTTCAATTTCAATCAACCGTTATAGAACCCTCAAAGGAACACAGGAATAAACATCTATAGGAACCCTGCAAGGAACCGTTCAATATCTCATTTGTAGAAGGGTAAGAACACGGCTCTTTGTGACAATGCTTCCGAGCAACATTGGCTTGAGCGACTGCTCCACCTGCGACATGCAGCATTCAGGGTGCTGCGGTATAGGCTTCGAGCGCAAGCATCAGCATGGTAAGCGTTTTTGGAGGAGCAGGAGAGGAGGAGGATTGGCAGCAAGTCAACAGCATTGGTACTGGAAAGTAAGACGCCTAGTTGTCGTAGTTGTCGTCGTGGCAACCGTCGTCGTAGTCGCCGTGGTCGTCGTCGTCGTAGCAGTCGCAACCGTCGTACTAGTCGCGGTCATCCTCGTCGTCGCAGTGGTTCGTAGTAGTAGCAGTATAAGTGACGCAGGGGGCAGTATTGTAGAGGCCTTAATATACTGCAATCAGTATAGTATACTATAATTGGAATAAGGAACCCCCAAAACCCTTTTCTAATTATTCAGGCCCCTATACTGAATCCTTATAATAGCCCTTATCGTAGCCCTTATAAACCCCTTTACAGGAACCCTATTCTCATCATTAAGGCCCCTACACTATCCGAATCCCTAAACCCTAAACCCAAAACCTTTTCCATCAAGACTAGAACCCCATTCGAATCGAGGTGTTTTGGGGCCCATTTTACTATAGCTCTAATAAGGAACCCCCACAATCGTTTTCGCGGCACCCATGACCCTCCTCCGATCCGTTTCTCCGCCCGGCACCTCCTCGGCAGCTGAGCACGAAAACTAAGGCTCAGCTCCTTCCATTAAGGTTTGGGGTTTAGGGTGTAGGGTTTAGGGGTTTAGGGTTTGGGGTTTAGGGGTCTAGGGTTTGGGGTTTAGGGTTTAGGGGTTTAGGGTTTTGGGGGTTTAGGGTTTAGGGGTTTAGGGTTTTGGGGGTTTAGGGTTTAGGGCAAAACACTCCCCAAATGGAGTGTTAGGCAAAGGGAAACCTGCCTGGATGAGGAGCTCTGTAAGACTAAGTAGCTAAGTAGCAATGTCACAAGACAGCCAAAGACAGACCAAAGACACCAGAAAACCTATACCTCAAGCGCTAGCGAATACCTACACTTACAGGAAGCCTACGAAAAGCTCCGTATAAACCCTGTAACAGGGTATGCGCCTTCTACCGTAAACCCCCCATTCTCTGAGCCCTTAACTCTCAACCCCTCAACATGAGATCCTCATCACCCCGACCTCAAAACCTAAACCCTTACGATTGAGGGTTTAGGGCATAGGGTCACAGGGTTTTCAACCTTCAAGCCCCTGAGCTCTAAATTTCAAGCACTCGGCCTTATACCCTTGAGACCAGCAATCAAACCCGAAATACCCGCATCGTCAAGCCCATGAACCCAGGCCAAACACTTCAAGATAGTGCATGGAGAGTCCCTATTTTGTTACGGGCGCATAGCCCTCAGCCGATCCACAGGAACTCTCGAACAACACCAAGCACTAAATGTTGAGCCCTTATGATAGGGCCCATATCCTAGCGGCAAAGTCCCGAAACAATCCCACATCTCATATACCCTAAACTCTACACCAGAAATTCAACACGAAAAACCTAAACCCTTCAAGAGGCCACTGCAGCAATTTGCAGCGGGGACTCCCGCCTTTTGAAGGAAGCCATTGGGGCCAGTGAGGTGGTACCTGTTCGGGATACTGTTGATGGACAAAATCCTGCATGACCTTAAGGGCTCTAAACTATGGGAATTAAGGTATATTCCTTATAATGGGTAATGCAGGATTTTGTCCATCAACAGTATCTCTAGTTTCGGATCTTTGCTGCGTTTTATAGGGTTTGTCAGAGTTCCAAAGGGCACCATTTAGGGTTTTCATGTGCGTAGGCGATGTGGCTTTAGGATTCTATTCTTAGGCTTTGTGCAGAAAACCTTGACGGATTCGGTGCCGTCCAGGACCCAAGGTCTATAGGGTATCCTCGGGCTTTTTGTGGGCGGGTCTTGCGGATTAATAATTAATTAGCTATTTATGCTAGCCCTGCTAGCCTTCCTGTACAAGCCCGGACGAAACCCCCTATTATTCTGATTAGAAAGGCCACTCCTTTGCGGGATCTTCCCTTTCACCCTCTCTTCCCTTCAAACAGTTACCCCCGCACCCACAACATAACCAGAGACCACATTGACATTCGTAAAGAGCTTACGACAGAGCTGACATATAGGTGATGGTCTTAGAATAGCAACCGGAAGACCCCTAACACCACACCACATTTCCACCGGTACAAAGGACCGTTTGGGGCTTTGACCTCTTCCTCTGTCCACATTTCCTTGATGAGCTGTAGGCCTCGCTTGATATCATCCTTTTCCTTCGGGTGCTTGTTCGAGGCTCCAGCAAGAACCAGATAAGTATAGTTAGCCTACTTGTCACGCCACACTTATAACTACCCATGAACCCTAAACCCTGAACCCTAAACACTAAAACCTAAAACCTGAACCCTAAACACTAAAACCTAAAACCTGAACCCTAAACACTAAAACCTAAAACCTGAACCCTAAACACTAAAACCTAAAACCTGAACCCTAAACACTAACCCTCAAACACCTATCAACCAAAAACCCACCTGTAACTACTCATGAACCACCGAGTAGGCAGCCCAGGCCTGCAGTTCAGAGCTGCTATAGGGGCTTTAATAATTTGAATAGGGTTTAGGGTTTAGGGTTTAGGGGTATATCATACTATGCTTATAATCGGGAACCCCCCATTAAGGCTCCTATATTGCTGTTTAGGGTTTAGGGTCTATGCTCCCCATGGGAGTTCGGGTGTTTTGACAGAGCCCGAAAACTATATGCCCTAAACCCCGAAATCTAAGCTCCAAGCGCCAAACCCTAAGGCCTTTGGGAACGGGGGCTCTCGGGGAGGCTGAAATACACAAGGATCATGGTGGGGATCCCTAGAAGCGAGGCTAATCTCACCAGGGGCTACATTACCATGCAAATGAGGGTGGGCATATCGGATGCAAAGCTTCCCGAAAACTTGTCGTAAAATACAACAAGCTTCCTTGACTAGTAGAGATTGAAATTAATTTTTGGGTTGAGGCTTCAAGGCTGGGCTGCAGGGATACGACTCTGGGTGTATGGCGAAGCTTCCGACAACTCAGCCCGTGCACCGGGATACGTCGCGATAGATAAGAAATAAATCCGTGAATACCACCAACATGAAACCCAAAACCCCACCAATATACGAACCACCATGATCCGCAATCACCCCAACCATCAAATCCTCCTGCGTTTCGGGCGGCACTTCTAGATGCAGGATATAGGAGCCCGAATATTTAGCATAGGGCTTTGGGCCACGTCATAGTGCAATGTATAGGGACTTTCAAGGGACACTATTCTGCCAGGCAGATCCGTCACGCCTTCGCAACGAGGCTCGTTGGCCAAGTTCGTAATGTGAGGCACCCTAAACCCTGATGTGAGAGTTTCCGAAAATTTGGGGTACCTTATTTTGGGGTCCTTATAATAAGGATCCTGTTATTTAGGGTACTATATTAGGGCCCCCTATATTCGGAAACTCCCATGTGAGAAGGATGCCTCGTGCCAGCCTTGACTGTGGATCCCACAATCCTCATCCCCGGAAGCTCCTCGTGTCTCTGCCAAGGGGGCATTGCTGAAGATGCCGGTCTTCTGGTTCAAGGGTTTAGAAATTAGGGTCGGGTTAGGGGCTTAGGGTTTAGGGTTTAGGGTCATGACAGCGGTGGGAGCGAAGCTGCTGGAGCATCTCCGGCGGCCAAAAATCACGGGGCCAACGCAACTGGAACTGCAGCATGGCCTTCTTGAAGAGGCGCAACCCACTTCGGTCGGTCTGGAGGTCAAGTTCATCCACATGCCGGAGAACATATTCCAAATACAAGCTCCTGAGCTTCCAGTCTAACTTGAGAGCGACCCACTTCAAGACACGAGCGGCGTTCTGCCGACGCATGTCGTGCCTGTCCCCGGCTTGGACCCCGGCTGGTAGGACCGCGCGCCTACCCAAGAAGTTTCCGAATGGTGCGACGTCGCCATCGAATGGTGCGACGTCAATCGATCCACAAGTGTTACCGTGCTGGTAGTGGACGATGAGAGCCGAGAAGCCCATTTTGGCATCGATTTCCCCACCATCCAGGGACTCTTCGATCTGCAGCATCTGCATACGGGTCACAGGCTGGGCGGATGCAAACCAACCATCCGGTACCCTGATGTGGTAGTCGTGGTCTGACTCTCCGAAGTGTTTGCGCTTCGTGGCTGAACCTACAAGTTGGATGTAAGCCCGGCCTCCAAGAACCCGCCTCACTGCTGCTGCGATTGCTTTCAGGATGTCTGGGGGAGGCTCCCCTTGTGGTACAAGCCCTTGGGCGAACTTCTCGAAGTGACAGGGTGTCCTCATGGCAGAGCTGAGCAAGTACCTGACCTCTGACCGTGGGTCCAATGCGATGTTGTCACTTGGGAGTCTGGAGAGCAGAAATGACCCGCCGCTGTAGGTGGCCAAAGCAGCTGCACCAAAGGTCACCAACTCGTTTGGCAGAGTGTCCATGGATTCAATCACGACACACTTCGAGCCGCTATCGCATGTGTGCCAGCGAATTTCTTCACAAATCGCAGGTGCAAGTCTTGTCAAGCAAAGAAACATGAAATCTGTCTCATGTTGTACGCAGTCAAGGATTCCCGCAATAACTAGAGACTAGAGTCACTAGAGGTGGCAGTGACACCACGACCATCATCATCATCATTATCATCCTCATCCTCCTCATCCTCCTCACCATCACCATGATCATCACCAGCAGCAGCACAAGCACTACCATGACCAGTATTGCCATGATTTTCACCATCAGCATCAGCATCGCCATGCTCACCGCAAACCGTCGCGCACATCATCGCCGCCATTCGTCGTCCTCTTCCTCTTCCTTCGCTCATGCGTCACAAAAGATGGAGCAGTGTCCAGAAAGATGCTCCCATCTCGTGGGTTTCGGGGCTTAGGATCAGGGTCATTCGTCCCGAACCCGATGCATCCGATACATGTGGCCTTTCGATGCACTCCGGAGACCAGCAGATGCGGTCCTGGAGGTTCTTGAGCACGAGACCCTAACTCTAACCCTTTAAATGGCAAGGTGCCCCCACCCCTCCCGAAAAATGCCCTTTTTGGTAGAAGGGAGCCACGCTGGTACTCAGCAGATCTTCCCCAAGGCCCTCTGCTCTAAATGATGGACGACTTGCAACGTTGCCATCTACACGGTTTCTTACGCCCTACAGAGCCCTAAACCCGAAACGGCAACATACGGTCGGAACAATTACAAACGTTTCTACTACTCCTCGGGGTTCCTGAATATTCCAATTGTGGTTTAGGGTTTAGGGTTTAGGGATACTAGTGTATCCCAACACCCTGCTCTTATCATTACAGTTTTCGCCGCTCTGACACGATATGATTCCACTAGATTCATTTCAGAACCCACAAAGGTCAAGGCCCCGAGATTGCCCAAGGTCCGAGGTGTCGTTGATGATGACGCCCATGAGGCCAAAACCGAACACCTCTGCAAAGGCATCATGAAGGAGGCGTAGCAGCTGGAATAGAATTCGGGTTTGGGGTAACGGTAACGATTAGAATGGGACTTTGGGGTATACTGTGCTACAAGTATTTACAATCAGAATCAGGCCCCCAAAGGAAGCACAGGGTCCTTTTACTGCCAAGGCTCTATAAGGTATGTGCGGGTCTTGGGGTTTAGTCTTGGTGCCTCAGTTTAAGATCTAGCAAATGTGGTATTATGATATGAGGCAGCCGCTTCAACCGGATGCCCGAACAAAATCGGAGCATGCTGCGGGCTAAGTGCGGCATGCTATCTCGTAGTACAGAAGCCTGACCGGCTTCAAGGCTAGTGACTAGTGCTTTCTGCGGGTCCTAGACTACACAGCTACCAGGGACCCTTATGAAGGAATAGTAGTACCATGTACTCAGGCCCCTGTAGTATGCAGATCGCACCTCCGACAGTGCCGCGGTTGACGATGAAGACTATGATGCTAAGTGATGACACGGCTGAAGAGTTGACATGATCATGATGAGGGTGGTGATGATGTCGATGATGATGAGGATGAGGATGAGGATAATAATTATGAGGCAGAGGAGGAGGAGGATGGAGATGAGGATGAGGATGACAATGATGATGATGACGATGACAATGATGGTCATGGTCATGGTGATGATGATGATGATGACGGTCATGATGACGATGATGATGGTGGTGTTGGAGATGAGCACGATGGTCGTGGCTTTGGGAAATGTCGCTGCCATGCTGATGATGGTCGTGGTGATGGCAGCTGTTGTGCTGACGATGGCAGTGCACCAAGGTGACTACGAGGTCGGCGATCATTTAATCATTAGGTGCTTCTTCGCCCGATAGCCAGCCCACATACAGCCCGAAAAGCAAAACTCTGTAAAACCCTTCGGCCGGAGTACGGCCTACCCCTGCGCACGATCGGGCTTATGGTAGCATCAGATGTTTTTGTGATCCCGTTCCCGGCCCTAGGGCTTCGTACGTAAGATATCCGCTTGTGGCTCACGATGCACAACCGACGCTTAAAAAAGTACACAACATCTAAACTCCCGCAAGCCGGCAGCCCCAAACCAAAGAACCCTAAATCTTAGAACGCACAACCCTAATTAAACGCTTTAATGTATGGAACCCCACTTGGATCCTTAAATGAAACCTGAGGGAACCCTGACAAGAGCCCTGAAATAGAGGCCTTCACGAGGATGGGCTGCTTCGCACAGGCCGTGGGGATCAGGATGTGGCTCAAACTCCAAGAGAGGTGTAGCCTCCGTTCTACTTTAAGGGTTGCTTTGAAGGCTCCTCTGTTTGATCGTGTCTGATCTGTACGGGTCAAGGCTTTTCGGGTTGAGGGCTTGGGGTTTAGTGTTTTTTGATTACGTATGTAGCTGTCAGCGTGGTTTCGATTACATATTTTCTTGTTTAATATTTCTAACTCTGTCGGTTTGTATTTGTTGGGTTCATGCTTCTCCACACTTTTCCAGTATCTTGGGGAACTAAAGGATTGGCCTTTGGGAGTACACTGTATAGGGACCCTAAACCCTAAACCCTAAGCCCTAAACCCCAAAACCCTAAGCCCTAAACCCTTGTAGTACCTCAGAAAGCTGAAAGGTTGCCTACTCTACTACTGGGTCTTCTGAGGGGCTGAGTATCCCCGCAGAAGAAAGGTCAACCTTTTAATTATCGTCGGATCATATACTTAGGGGCTGAGTACCCTAGCCCAAAAAAGGTTAACCTTTTCAATTGTGGTAGGATCAACTACTAAGTATAAGCCTCAAAAGGTTAAAGGTTACCTTCTCGGCCCATAAGTCTTTAAACAAAGATGCTGGGCTTTTAAGTAACCAGGGAGAAAAAAGTATAAACTTCTATTTCATAATGGTTCCATTAAGAAAAAAGGTATTAAAGTATGGTACTCCCAAGCCCAGGATGAAGAAGGGTGTGGTCTTTAAGGCCTGGGCTTGGTGTTCGGCCTTTTCCTCGATAGCGTCTTAGGGTTTCGGTCGGGTTAGGGTACAGGGCTTGGCTCCAAGTTTGGGGTGCTCTGACTGACATGTTTTGGTGGAGCTTTCCGGGGTTTGCAGCTTCAATGCGCTCTGCGGAGGGCTTTTGCGTGAGCTTACAAGGGTATTATTGGGATTGCATGAGAGACACATGGTGCTCTAAGAAAGCCCAACCCGAAACCCCAAGCTCTCTCCTAAACCCTGCTTGAATTCTAAACTTGAGCCCTAATGTAGGAACCTGATGAAGAAACCTTAGGCCTTTGGGTGCCTTATATGAATCCTACTATTTTGGGATTATAGGCCCAGCGTGTCTTAATCAGGTTCCTACATTAACCCTAAACCATGGGGCTCGGCTGTCGCAAGTTTGTAACAGGGGCATAAAGGTCTCGACAGATGCGCCAACAGTAGAGCAATAACGAACAGCCCGAATTAGAGTTTAGGGTTTAGGGCTTAGGGCTCGTAGGGCTTTATCCTTAACGCCCTAAGATACTACACCCTGGGCCCCTGAAGGGAAGTATGTCGGTTCACCGAGGCGTCGACAGATTCATGCTAGCAGCGAAAGCGGTGGCTGCAGCACACTCCCGGCTGATCTGCACGATATCCTCCTTCTCTGGTCTTCCAAAGCTAAGATTATGGTTGAGGGCTGGCGATTTGGGGCTTAGGCACTTCGCAATGTGGAGGGTAATCGGCAATGCGGCAGGGCAATGCGGCAGAGGAAGGAGTTCAAGAGTGAGGTCTGAAAGCTGTTGGTGCTGTGCAACTTCTTGTGTGGCAGCCTCCAGACTCTAGATGTTCCCCAAAAAGCCCTAAACTCTGATAGTCGAACAGCAGAGATGTTTTGGGTGTTCCCTCTATGAGCCCAGGCTCAGAAGCCACTGAGCGAGGCCACAACACACCAGGACCTAGTCCCTAAACCCTAAAAGCCCAGCTACATCGTGCGATCACTCCTCGGATTGCAACCCCTCAGAACCTGGGCTTTTAAGTAACCAGGGAGAAAAAGAAGTATAAACTTTTATTTCATAATGCTTCCATTAAGAAAAAGGTATTGAAGTATGGTACTCCAAAGCCCAGGAACACTACTTGGGGGATCAGGGGTCCTAGCAAGTAGGCGGAACGTAAAGACAATAAGCTATGAGTGCCCTAGTTGTCCTGTGCATAGCCCGGCCACGCCCCACCAATGCCAATAACAGTCCAAACCAGTTATCCTACTCACTAAGTGCCCTGACTACTATTTAAGTCCATTTTTTGAGGGATCCTGAGAACTGAGCTCTGTAAACCTTCGGCCATGACCCCTAGAAACTTGCAGCATAAACCACAGAAGCTCTACTATGCCTCATAGAAACCGGTGTACGGTTTAGGGTGTTGAGGTTGTGTAGGGTCTAAGAAGATAAAAACAGTATAAAGTACAAAAGGGGCTATCACAACGTAAAAGTATCGTTACTTTACTATACCCGATCGTACAGTTACTTCCTTGGTCATCGCATGCCTCCGGACGACATCCTGAAAAAAATGTCCTCGCTCTCTTTGTTTCTCGAAGTGGGCCAGGAACATATACCCTACCCCGTAGCTATAACATGCTATAACTCTTAAACCCTAGACCCTAAACCCCAAACCCTAAACCCTAACTCTTAAACCCTAAACCCTAAACCCTAACTAACTCTTACACCCCAAACCCTAACTCTTAAACCCCAAACCCTAAACCCTAGCTCTTAAACCCTAGACCTTAGGCCCAAGAGCTGAGCCCTCAGACGGCCGTGCCCGAAACCCCGTCAACGCTAACTCGCATCGAAACGACCCTCATCCGAAATGGGTAGTTGTCAAAATTAGGGTCCCTTTCTGGGTACCCTAAATAGTAGGTGCCGTATTTTTTTCGGGACCCAAAAATGGGACCATTATTTTTGACAACCACCCAAATGAATCCTAAGACCCTGAACACCTCAGCCGAAAACCCACAGAACACGAAGCCGTGAACGCTGCAACGCAGAGGTGGACTGGGTCACACTACTGGGTGATACCATCAAAGGATTTCAACAGCCCCAAGACTCGATGAAGGAAAAGTCTGAAACAATAACTAAACCGAAAACCCTATACCCAAAACCCTGAACCTGAAAACCTGAAAACCAAAACGCCCAAACCGGAGACCCTGGAAGCAACAATCACCGATTTCGTCCTGTGTCCACTGATGCGTCTCGAGCATGGAGCCCAATGTGACCTCAGACTCTGAGCTCTGTGTTTTAAACGTCTTGGGTGTACAAATTAGGGTTTAAGGCTTTTTAATTGGATTCTCCAGGTCTTGGACTAAGGTTTGTCGTATAGGTAGGTGCTTTTGCAGGGTTTGAAAAGTTTCTAATACCGGGGCCTTAACAATCAGAATAAGGTTTTGGGGCCCAGTATACTATAATTATAATCAAGAACCCCATAATAGTATAGGTAATTTTTAAGGCCCCTATACTAAACCCCCATAAGACCCCTTATCCTGAAGCCTAACACCTAACCCAACGCTCCCCATGCTTCCCGAAGCCCAAGTCCTCATCCCATGGGAAGTGATAAGGGTTCCAATAAGGGTCCCTTTAAAGGGATCTATAGGGATTCTATAGGGTTTAGGGAAGGGCCTACTTGAGAGGTTCATGGGGAGTTATAAGTGGGGTCATAAGTAAGGTAAGTATAACTAGTTATAACCCATATTAGGGGACTTTTCACTACATTTATAACCCATGAACCTCCAAGTAGCCCCTCCCTAAACCCTAAACCCTAAACCCTAAACCGCCAAACCATGAGCCCTAGAACCCAAACACCAAAGCGTAAAACCTTAAACCCTCCACCACCCCAAAACCCCAAACCACCAAACCTGAACACCACAAGCCCATGGAACCAACAATTACAGCTCATAGGCCTTACCTGTATCCCCAAACCCTACAAAATAGTAGGTTATGACCCTCAATTAGACGGTATAACCCTTATAACAGTAGGCTTTTGGATCCCCAGGTAAAGATCAGGGTCAGAGTTTTTCACGTAAGGCTTATAGCTTCAACCCTGAGCCTTCTCCCAGAAGCCAAAACTGGGTCTTTGGGTGCCCGACGCAGGAAGACTGCTCGTACATGAAGTAGAGGTGGGCGTGGTCTTCCAAAGCCTGGCCACTGCTTTCGCTTGACTGCGCCTTGAAACAGGCGGAGAAACTCGGAGGTTCATGGGTAGTTATAAGGGTCCCTTTAAAGGGATCTATGAGATTCTATAGGGTGTAGGGTTACTTGGAGGTTCATGGGTAGTTACAAATGGAGTAATAAGCTCCCCTAATTTTAATATGGATTAGACCCATGAACCTCCAAGAAGTGTACACATTTGTTTCATGATGGGTGCTGCGGTCAACAACAGCGCTTGAAGTCTGGCTTATGTCATGGACACCGCCATATCACTTCGAGAGTGCTGCTATGGGGGCCGACATGATACAGTGGGATTCAGACAACATGTAAAGTTCAGTTCAGGGTTTAAAGCGTAGGCTATGCTTAAGATAGGTTTAGAGGCAGCGTTATGCCAGGGCGAGATTCACACCATTAGCTACAACGCTTGTGGAAGTAGCAGAAACAAGTAGCAAAAGTGCCAGAAACACCATTAGCTACTTGAGTTTCTTGTACAGAACCTGCAACTAGACGTAGAAAGACAATTGCCAGCGCAAGGCACATATGTATTAATGTATATATATATATATATATACATATTTGCATCTGTATATATAATAAATATATATATATATATATATAGATTTATAGATTTGTATATATACATGTAAAAAGCGAGTGACTGATACATTTGACCAGGAAGGCGTCCCTTCCTCGGTCACCCTGTTTCCTTACACAAGAGATCCGAACTGTGAAGTTGGCCTGGGTTCTTCTTGGTATTTCTTTAGGCTTCTAGAATTAGGTGACTATAATACTATAATGCAAAAAAAGAAGCTTTCACCACAGGAGCAACCGTAAAATTTGTGGTGCCAGCCTCATGGAGGCGAAGGACGTTGGCGTGATCCAGCTTCTGCAGCTGCTTTACCAAGTTGCGCACCTGCTCAAGAAACTCTCTCTCTCTGTATATATCTCTATATATATATATATGTATACACATGCATATACATGTTAGTATGTACACACATATATATATATATATACATAGCTCATATCGGCATACATGTGTGTGTGCGCGTGTTTATGTGGATCTAAACTCCTGAACCGCTGGAATACCTAAGTCCTTGCAGAACTTTTGTTGAAACCCGCATGCGGTTGGGGCTTCAATCTTTACGGCTTTGGTGAGTTTATGCGCTATAGGGTGTCAAGCGACTTTTGAGGTTTGAGACTGTGGGGCTTGGGGTGGTTGATTCTGAGCCCTAGATAATGAACCCATACACCCTGTGTGATTGCGTAGTATACATACACAGAGACTCCAAAACCCCGGTAATTGAGAAACCAATGTTTTGGGCAATTTTGGAGATCCCTGTAATTGAGGAATATCCTATTTCAGCTTGGCTTGTCCAGTATCCTTGAATTCCTAGGGGAGCTAAAGTTAAACGTTAACCTTAAGGGACTATAGCACACCAAAAACGTTAAAGGCTCCCTTGTCAACTACCACGAAACGACCCTCTCTGGCCGGGCTGTAGCGGCTTGAGGGTCCAGCTTGAAGGGGAGCCGCGGTCAGGCCCGTGAAAGCGGGGCTCCCAATCCCCTAAACTTGATGTTAGGGTTTAGGACGGTGGCTCAAGAGGGGTAGGGTTCTAGGGAACAGGGACCAGAATTAGGGAGTTGCTGGGTTCTCTACTCTCCGTGAATCCCCCGAAAGAACCCTCAAACCTTGCAAGCCTAAACCAGCGAGTCCCTCTCTGCCTCAAAGGCCCGAAAAGTCTCAACTCCCTCAAACACAGGGGGTTTAGGGTTTAGGGTCTTCCCGACCGAATCATGAGAATTAAAACACCAACCCAAAACAACACCCTCTAAAATCTGCACGTGGCGAAGGAAGTCATGCTTCTGCGGCTACGGCTGGGGGGGTCTATCTGATTGAAAAGAACCTCGCAAGTCTTCACCGACTCCTTCACATCCAGCACATCAAACGGGATTGTCTCCTCGTCGGTCGAGCTTCTGCAACTTGATTTTGACGAGCCACTCTGCCCAACGGGTGATGAAGTCCTCGCCAGACTCTGCCGGCTGCTGTGGAGTTTCCTCCGCGCCGCTCGGCCCCGAGATGCAGCTCAGATACGAGTTCCAAACGAAGAGCAGCGGTGACCCTGGAAGCATTGTGGGCCGCCCAGTTCTGGGTGGTTGTTACCACTGCCGCCACCCGCCAGGAAAGTAGATCGTGCATCGTCGCCCCAGGTATTCGGTGTATGCATGGTCTTCGATTTCGGCCATGGCCAGAAGCCAATAAAATCGCTCCAACCCTGAATTCAAACAAACGCACACCCTAAATCCAGAACCCCCCCCAAAAAAAAACCCTCAAGCCCTAAACACAAGACCCAAAAGCAGCTCAAACCACCAACCCGCGGAACATTTCCCCTTTTTGCAAGCATCACCCACAGAACACCGCCACCAAACCTGGGCTGTTAAGTAACCAGGGAGAAAAAAGTATAAATTTTTGTATTTCATATAATGGTTCCATTAAGAAAAAAGTATAAACACAAATGGTACTCCAAAGCCCAGTTAAACCCCAACCCTGGAGGCCCCATTAGCGTCAAAATTCTCCCGTCAAGCCCCTACTCTCGAAAAAAAAAACTGAGGAGGCCCCGAACCCCAAAGGCCAAAATCCTAAACCCTAAAACCCCAAATAGGAGGCCCCGAACCCCAAACCTTGAAACCTCAAGTACTTCTTAGACCCCCCCAACTACCCTCTAATATCCCCTAAATACCCACTATTAAGGACCATAAGGGCTCTATTAAAGGGCGCTTGCGGGGGGGGGTCCTTTATGGTTGTGAGCCTCCTTAGGACCCGTGCCAGGTGGAAGCTCATGTTTTGGCCTGGGAAAGCACCGACTTCAGTTCGAAGGCTCGCGATTCCATTCTTGGCTGGCCTATTTGGGAGTTTCCGAAAATAGGGGACCCCGATATAGTAGGATCCTTATTATAAGGACCCCAAAAGAAGGTACCCCTAATTTTCGGAAACCCCTATTTAGGGATCTAGTTTAGATTTGATTTGCTTTTTTCTGGGTTAGGGTTACGCTTCCCGTCTTAGCTGGCTTTGGGATTCGGGTTCTGGTCTATGTGGTTTAGGGTTTGCGGAATAGTTTCCATTCTTGTCCGGTTTAGGGCTTAGGACTTCATTATTGTCCGGAGTTGATTTAGGGTGTAGGAGCTCGTTCTTGAATGGCTTAGGGTTTGGGTTGTGTTCTTGTCTGGTTTAGGGTTTTGTCGTCGTCTGGTATACGGTCTTCTAAGGTTTCATTGTTTTGTTTTGTGTGTTTTTTGTTCGGGCCCTTCCCCTCCCTGCTACAGTCGGAATACATAGTAGGCACAGCCTAGATCGAGGACTGACAGGCCCTAAACCCTAAACCCTAAACCAGGAGTGTTGGTTAGTTTCATTGGTTCCTGGCTCAGGATTTGGCATTGGTGTCCAGGTCCAAAAGTCTCCAGGCTGTTGATGTGGGAACCTGATTACGGAACCTTGGGCCTTTATTAGGGTTCCTTTTCTGAATCCTACGATTTTGGGGGGGGGTTATAGGCCCCTGGATTCTTAATCAGGTTCATACATTATGTTTGTTGTTTTTTTTCTTTTGCCGGGCTTTTGTTACCATGACCCCTACTGCAGCCTGCTTGCAAGATCCAGATTCGGAATTCAGGTTAGGATACGCATGCCATATCCTCCCGTCAAGTCAGCCAATAACTTGGGGACATCGCACGCAACAGCTTATGGTGGATGGCCTGACCCCTGAAATAGAGGGTGGAATACCTCAAACTAACAGGGAATTGGGGGAGCCAAAGAAGCCAAAAGGCTTGATGAGGCAGAGCCGTTGGATGGAGGTTTTGCGATGGATGGCTTGTACCAGGCCCAGCCTCGCAGTGTTCTTCCTTCTTTTGGTCTTCGGTTTGGGCTCTAAAGCTTTGGGACCCGGGAGGGGGGTTATGGTTTCGGGTTTTAGGGTTTTAGGATTGAGGTTTATAGGATGTTGGGCTGCAGCCATGTCTCACCGCAGAGGTGCGGCTTTAACAGCGTCAGTGGAGCCGGGAGGGCTCAAGGGCTCGGGGATGATTAGGGATGCTGTTCTGGGGTTCAGGGTTTAGGATTTAGACTGTAGGAGCCTCAAAGTACCAAGATTATTTCGAAGCGTACTTGGTAGCCTATATATGGTATAGGGGCTAGAACATAACGTCGGTAATTATTCACGCACCTGGTGGCCCTGTATCGATGCCATCTGCGACGTCTGCTGGGCACTGCCACTGCTTCCAGCACCTGGGTTCTGGTGGAGAAACTGCAGGTTGATGTCCGGTTCTTGCATCTGCTGCGGCGGCTGGCTGTTCATGAAATGCACAGTCGCCTCATGAAGTGAAATGACTCTTGCATGTTCCTAAACCCTAAACCCTAAACCCTAAACCCTGGTCACCGTCATCCCTGCGGCTTTGCGCTGCGCCACGGAAGGCACCATCGACTCGGACTCGGGAGCCTTTGTGCGGCCAATGGCCGTGTGGCGCTTTCGCAAGGTCTTGATCATCTCGGCCCCCTGGAGCTGCTAGCAGCTAGCAGAGTTTAAGCAGCCTAACAGCGCTTCTGAAACCTCTGCAAGAAGTTAACACACGCCACAGTCTCCTGTACAACTTATGACATTCTTCAGGGTGTCGGGCGCCTGTTTCGGACATATCATCGCTTCACGCAGTGGCTACAGAGACTTTAGTATGGAAGTTGGCTCAGACCCTAAACCTGAACACTAAGCACACCCAAAACCCCTAAAGGCCCTAAACCCTGGATTTGAGGTGGCTGATGGAAGCCTCGTCCCGCTCAGCGACCATTTCTGGAAGGAAGGAGGTCATGAAGCCTCTGAGACATGTAATGTACCATAGGGACGGAAATAAGCAACAACTTGTTACATTGATGAGTACACACCCTAAACCCTAAACCCTAAACCCTTCAGACTCCCAAATCTCTGCACTGAAGGAACGTTGATGAAGCGAAGCTTCGAAAGGAACCCTCAATCCTCACCCCCTGCCCTGTCGAATGCCGTCCGAAACGCCGGCTTAGGTAAGGATTCACCCTGAAACCCTGCATGCGTTGAGCCCCCCGCTTCCAGATAAATGCCCCTTTGTCGTATACCCACAGGCTGAGACCACCAACACCCAAACCCTAAACCCCGCCCTAAACTCCTAAAACCCCTAAACCCTAAACCCCTCAACCCCGCTCTGTCCCCAGGCCCTCAAAGACGAAGCCCCCATTGTAACTCCTGTGCAACCCTAGCAGAAACCTCCTAGGGGGCCATTTTTTTAGGATAGGGTTTTGGGGCCGGTTTATAGTTCTACTACACTACATTAAGGAACCGGAAGAATAATACTGGTAATTTATATGTAGGCTTCTAAATCTGAGGGCCTGAGTATCCCAGCCCAAGAAAGGCTAACCTTTCAAATTATAGCGGGACTATGTAAGCCCCCCCAAAGGTTGAAGGTTACCTACTCGGCCCCTTAGTCTGTATTAATGCCTCATAAAGTTCATCTCTCCCCTAAGCCCTTAACCCCACGCCTGTTGGGCACACTGATATCAGGCCAACCCAGCTCGTCCGTGTTGTCCAAGGAGAAACCGGCCTGAGGCAGCGGATTGGAGCTTAAGGCTTCGGAAAGGAAACAACGTGTATGAGGCTTCCACATAAGGCTGAATATGGGTTTTCAAACGAATCTGTACGGGGTTTGGCTTTGGAGGGTTTGTTGAAGCTTTTTATGGGGACTCCATTACAAGTTTCACAGGATGTTCGGTAGAAATCTTGGGGTATTTGGGTCTTAGGGTTTGGGGCTGGAGGATGCTGCAGGGTTTGCGGGATTATCGTTTCCAGTTGAGGCAAGGTTTTCGGTTTAGGCAGCAGTGGTCTTGAACCAGAGACCAGCTAAGACCAAAGCACTCTAACATACTATGTACAGTAGAAGTTAGAAAGTTGGAACACCAATATCCTCATGGCCTTAAGGTAAAGTACAGGGGATCCCAGCATTAATCCTCCAAAAACCATGTTCCAATTTTCCAGGGTTCACTGTAGGGGTCCTTTGAAGAAACATTTGAAAGGGTACTGCAAAGGATTTATGGTTTAGGGTTCCATATAGGGGCCACAATATGCTAACAGGGTTTGGGGTTGAGTATAACAACCAAGTTCGTGCCTAGGATCGTGTAAAGAGCCCGAAGAAGGACATACTATGGAGACTATAGGTATGATGTCTTGAAAAGTTGTCAAAATCCGATCCTTCTCCTTCTACGCTCTTTTTCCCTCTTTCAGATCATTATCTGTTGCACGCCACTCAAGAGTCTATGATACGGTTGATGGACAAAATCCTGCATGACCCTAATGACCCTAAACTATGGGAATTATGGTATATTCCTTATTATGGGTCATGCAGGATTTTGTCCATCAACCGTAGGAATCGGGTCCGTCCAAAGATCAGGCTCTCGGGCTGGGTGGCTTTACCCGGAGAAACTGCCGGGTTACCGAGTACAAGGCCCAGAGACAAGGTGCTATTTTAGTAAGACTACCACCTACTAATCGTGACCACCAGGAAAATCGTAAGCACGAAGGTTCCTGTATATATCTTCTCCTATGCTACCGCTGTAATTGCATGTGTAGCGGCCTAAAGCGAACAATCCCAAGTCTGCTGTGTTTTGCAGTACAGCCATCGGGAACAGCCCAGCACATCCAGTCGCCACAAAAGCGAAAACCTTTGTATAGGGGCCTAGAGAAATAGATAGGATGTGATGTGGGAAAGTCTACCATCAATCTTAGGGGCCAGTTTGTGCAAACTGCAGATATTCAGAACTCCAAGGATATATTTCCCAAGCCCTCCGCTGGAAGATTTAGGTTGTGCTGAACTCAAAGAGCGTGGCTGCGCATCAAGTTCGCAACACATGGGTTTTGGGGTTTTGGGTTTATAGGTCTAGGGTCATGAAACCACCCAGGCCCGTAAACACTCCACCCTAAACCCTGAACCCCACACCCCAACCGGAGTCTCGCCTGGTTGAAGTCTGGCAAGCCGAAGTGGGCTTCTCCGTCCTCGCTCCCGGTGCTTCAAATGAATAAAGGGGCATTTACGGTTAAGATAGAGCTTTGGGGTACATTATAGTATGACAGGGGACCAAAGGGAAGCAGTATTGGTACTGACTCGACTCCGGCCTTACATGATGCATGGGTAGACACATGGATGTCATTCTTTTACTTCTATATTATAGCACCGCTTGCGATTTCCTGAAGCCCAAGCCGGTGAAGCCTGAAAACCCCGAACTTCCGAGACCCCCAATGATTCTTGGTATCTTTCGAGGTAGTAGAACTAAAACCCCCGAAATCCTACGACACGCCCACACCATGCAGAAGCCAATGCGGAACTTCTTCTGCGGCCTGCCTTGAACCTATGAACACCTGTTCAGCTACTTAAATCCCGGTTGCACAAAATTAACGAAGGATGTCCGATATGATCGATCATCTAGTTCCCCAGCTGCAGCTTCAGACTGCGAGCCGTTTCAAAACTCAGCCGATCATTACCGATGCGAGCCTGAGCCCGGCTGGCCCGCAGCTTGTAGTCACCGAAGTGACGGGCCGGAAATTCGACGATCAATGTCTGCTTGCAAGACAGGCCACAGGCGAGCCCGGACTTGCACGCCGTGATATAGCAACGGGGCGGCGTTGTCGCCGTGGTGCGACGGACTCTGCGCACTGGAACCTGTGCCTTCGTTAGGGCCCCCAAAAAAGCACATAAGCTAAAAGTAGGATAGGGATATCCCATATGAACCCCCTTATGATGAAACCCAATAAGGTAGGGATATCCCTTTAAGATGCTTATGCTTAGGTGCTTTCCGGGGGTCCCTATTCCTAGCCTTCAAGGCCGGCTCCTTCTTATCACCCGTGGAACCCGATGCATTTGGGAGTTTCCGAAAATTAGGGGTTAGGGTTCCTTTAAAGGGTTACTATAAGGGTACCATAAGGGTTCCTACGATGCCATGAACCCAGCGAACATGAGGCTTACCTATATACTCAGCTACCCAGAAGCCCTAAATCCTCGAACCCTCAACCTCAAACCGAAACCCTACGGAATCAAAATCTTGGATCTAGTGGCTTCAGGTAGTGCTGATGGTCAAGTTCCAAGGACAAAAGGAGGGACCCTTAATAAGGACGCCTAGGTCTAGAACCTTAATACAGCTATTATATACCCATTATATTGCCCATTATCGTGTAGGGGTCCCCATTAAGGGTCCCTCCTTTTGCCCTTTGACAAGTTCAGTCTAAAAGTCAGAATCCAAGAGGCCCATCTCATACCCTGCGACACAAACTTGGCGAAACCTAAACCGAACAAACCTTAAACCCTGCTATATAGGGCCTTAATGATTACAAAAGGGTTTGGGGTATATTATTAATTATACTATAACCATGATAAGCAACCCCAAATAGTTTTGGCAATCATTTTAAGCCCCGATATTAACGTTAACCCTTTTCCCTTTGAAGCCTGCGAGCCTTAGACCCAGAGCGGACTGTGAAGAGCATGTTCTTCGTGCCATCCCAAGCGCAGAACATACGGAAATCCGGTTTAGTGTTTAGGGTCTTGAACCATGAATCCTAAACCGTTAAGCCCTAAGCCGACATCCTAAACCCTGAAACACAAATAGACCCTAAACCCCACATATCGAAATCCGACACCCTAAACTCAAACGCCCGTGCGCTATCTGCTAAACCCTAAGAGTTCAACTCCCCACATGAAAACCCTAAAACCTTAAAGCCACAAACCCCCAAAGCCGAAATCTGTAAATCCGAAACCTCCTGTGAACTCCAAGGGAACCCCCCGTCCCCGGTCTCCTCATAGCTGTCCTGACATCAGGCTACGGGGATCTTCGGGGATCTTAGAGAACTTGATAATGGGCTCTTGAGGGGATTTAGGGTTTTAGGGTTTTAGGGTTTAGGGTCTAGGGTTTAAGAGTTTAGGGTCTTAGAGAACTTCATACAGTAAGCCCCATAAACATGGAAACCGGGTTAAGGCCAAATAGTGCTGGGATTCCCTATACATTACTCTTAAGGTTTGAGGCTATTGGGTTTCCAACTTTTTGGCTTCTACTGTAATGGGCTCTTGAGGGGATTTAGGGTTTTAGGGTTTAGGGTTTAGGGAATTCAGACAGATGCCAGAACCCCGCAGCCGGCAGGGGATTCAGGAGCAAACTAGCCTGGAGTTTAAATCTTAAGCCCTGATACAGATGTATGAATCGTTTAAGGTTCGGGTTTCGTCTGTAACATGCAAAAACCTCAGGCACCCTAGGCGGAATACGACTGCAAAGTTGCTACGTACTCCAGGCCCCGATACCAGATCCTGAACCCTAAGCCGGCATCATAATACTGCTTGATATGTCCCGTGACCTTCCAAGGGCTCGGCCTGCTGAGAGAGTTGCTGTTCCTTGCGTTCCGGTGCGCTGCTCCATCCTGTTTATCAGGCCTTGGACTCGCTTCGCTATTTCCTGTGTAACTGCTTTCCTCTCCACGTCGTCCTGCGACATGGCTTTAAGTTCCGGCCTTTGCTGCCTTTTCTTCGTCCACTACAGCAGCCTCAGTAGTTAGAATAGGATTGCAGGGTATATTCTGGTATACTCACATAGGCACTAATGGGACGTTAGACGTCATGATTCCTGAATCCATAGAAAGGCCCCAGAAGCCCTGGTTGGCCCCCCCCCTTTAAAGGAACCCTTAGATCCCTTAAAGGAGCCCTCCAAGGAACCCTGAAAAGGAAATCTTAAAGGAGTCCTACATCCCCCCCAGGTTCCCTGGTAGCCGTTAAAAGCGCCTTCACAATTAGGGCAGCCTTGTTCTTGCTATTCGGTTTCAGTTGGGAGTTTCCGAAAATAGGGGTACCTTATTTTGGGGTCCTTATAATAAGGATCCTTCTGATTCTGTTTAGGGTACTATAGTAGGGTCCCCTATTTTCGGAAACTCCCATTTTAAGAGACTTCAAAACTAGAAAGTGCAAGAGGGTAGTCCAAAATCCTAAAGCCCAAAGGAATGCACATCCGCCAAGGGTATAGGGCTTGGGCCTTGAGTTTTTTTTTGAACCCTCGTGTCTTTTCGACCTGCAGGTTTAGGGTTTAGGGGTTTTATGCACAAGGTATTAGGGTAATTCAGCAGCAGCAGCGAGAGCATCCTAATAGTAGCAAAGCATGAACCGTTCCGTGCTACTGACTTCGAAGGTCTCGCAGAGGGAACCAATGCCCGACCAATAACCGCGGGCACATCGGCAAACCAAAACCCTAAACCTGCAGACCTCAAGCCGCAAGCCAGAAGGACCGAGAAACCCTTACACCTAAGCCCTAATTAATAATTGGCTTTTAAGTAACCAGGGAGAAGAAAGTATACACTTTTATTTCATAATGGTTCCTTTAAGAAAAAAGAATTAAAGTATGGTACTCCAAAGCCCAGTTAAATCCCCGAAGTCCTGAATCCGAAAATCCTGAAGTCCTAAACTTTTGTTTGAACCTTGAGCCAAGCTCCAAAACCCTCAAGCCCCAAAACTCTCAAAGCAGTCTACTCCTGGGCCCGGTGGTTGGAAGTGTGGTGGCCGCCGTCTTCGTGACCGTGTTCCTTCTCCCGCTGGTGCCGGGTGGCGAATCTGGCTCACACACGGTTTTGCTCGCTTTTTGTTGGCAAGGGGTAGCACTCTCTAAACGTTCTGCGAGGCTGAAGGCTGCTGAATACATGAAACGAACGATCGCTAGATTATGGCATTGATATCGAAGATAACGTGGTACTTCCAAGCAGTTCTGCATGCAGCTTCATGAAGCCACTAGCTGTTAGTTCGTCCTCTACTTGTGGTTGCAGTAGCATACCAAAAACAATGACGATAGTATGGCGAACACGATCTGAGATGTCGACCAGGATGTAACGACGACTGCTTGAAACGGCCAGTACTCCATGACTTGGGAAGCACTGGCAAGATATTCCCTGCGGGAGGACAGCAGGGGCCAATTAAGCACTGGCCAATTGCTCTTCATAGTCCGTCCCATGTGGTTTTCCCGAAATCTAGACGAGATCTAGATCTCTAAGGCTTTTGTATCTCAACCGTGGGCACGTGGGGTCCTAAGGTGCAAACTGCGATGTCCTTTCGACTAAAACCCATTTCTGCATGGGTGTCGGCACGTAGAGCAAAACAATGATTCAACCTGAAACTCTAAATCCTGCCCCCGACTTCCAAAGCCCTCAACACAAAACCGGTAGCAAAACCTCAACTTCAACTCAACTCTACCCCCAAAGGCACTAGATCCCAAGGAATAGTTGCAAGCAACCCTCAGCCCAAATACCTAACCGCACTTTGATCCCCAGAAGAAGCCTCAACCTACACCCCCGACCCTACAGCCCCGCGCAACCTCCGTCACAAAACCAGAGACCAGAGGGGGAGGGGGGGAAGGGAGGGGGGGGGGTGTGCGGCTTAAACCGGGTTTATTTGGAAGCTGGCACTCGGGTTTTTTGCTACCTAATTAAAAATAAAGAGAGACAGTTTCCAAATAAACCCTATATGGGTTTCTGGGTGGGAAAGGCCGGGAATTTGAATAATTTAAATAATTTGAATTATTTAAATATTGGGGTGGACCCGGGGGAGGGGGTCGGGCCGGGAATTTAAATAATTTAAATAATTTAAATATTGGGGGCCCGGAAATATTTAAATT
>BGNK01006459.1:0-20647 GCA_003297005.1 Symbiodinium sp. clade A Y106 | reverse complement strand
TTGTCCAAACTCGAAGCATCGTGCGGGAACTTACAATTCTGCTTCTTACACCCTTGAGCGGATATGAAGAACTTGCATGGAGCCTTCGTGGCCGCCTTTGGCGATGGAGCGTTTGGCACCCCTAAGACCGTCACTTGAGGTGCTACACCGGTGCCCTGATTAGTCACAAGACTATCCACTTCCGCTAATGCATGACGATGAAAGGCCAGCACCCGTTCCAACGTTGGAGATTGATCTAACCTCAGCGCCTGGCGAGCAACATTCTGAAGGCAAGATCTTGATTGGAAGCCATAAGCGGATGGAGAACAGAGCTAAGCGACCGTACCAGAATCGAAGGATCTGGCAAGATCAATCCTATCTCCCTTGCCCTATCTCCCTTGCCCTGGCCTCCCAACGTGCCCAGTTGCGCAATGTATGCTGTGCCTCTAAAGGCGTCTTGGCCGGCGAAGGACTATGGAGCCACCTCAACACCACCTCCTTTTCACCAGAACCCGCAGGCTGGTAAAGTAGGAACAAGCGAAACAGGATTCTCTTGCTGAAGATGCAACTTCTCGTCGAGCTACCAAATCCGCTTTCAGCGCTGCAGGCACTACCGCTAGCAGCATCCCAGCTACTCGACTATTCAGCCTGTTCCACCGCTGAACACCACAAACCGCCTCATCAGGAAGGATTTGGGACCTACTCAGGGGATCTGCTTGCATCCATTGTCGATAAGCCTCACCAACAGACTGACGCACTGCCAACCACCATTCTGAAGACGTCTCCGAAACATCCGCCAGGATACAGCTCGACACCTGAAGCCACTNGAACCCTGGCCATTACCGACGACACCACCCTGGAGCGTCGCCGCTTCACACGGTTGGTGACTCTGTGTTGTGGTCTGGCGTTCATGCAAACCACCCTGAAGAGGAGTGAACGAGACCGGAAGTCCCGCAGGCAAAGGAGCTTGACTGGAGTCACTCTGCAATGGAAATCCCGACACACCTTGATTCTCAACCCGACCCGACGCTTGAACGGTGGCCATCAGATCTGCCAGCATTCCTGACACCGAAGTCACCCATGAACCCTTGGCCTCTTTAGCTGATGACGTCACTTCCTGTTGGGTGGCGCCTACCGTGATTGGCGCATGCGAGGGAGACGATACTTGGTGCTCTCTCAGGCCTGCACTTGCAACCAATCCCAACTGATCTTGATCCGCAGCTACATTTCGCGCGAGAACCGTAGTGTCACTCAGCATAGCTATCACATCCATCCCCTGACCCTGAAGAAGAACATCTACGATGATTCCAGCATGACTTTCATCATCCAGAGCCCTTACCAATGGAAGCAGTGCATCATACAGCAGCTGTCCCTGTTGCGCGGGTGGCATGGCTGCCAACGCTGCTAAGCTCACATTCAAGCCTGGAATCACCTGCTGATTCACACTGGGGGACGAAGGCGCTGGCTCTGGCATCATTGGGAATTGAGTAGGTTGGGGAATTCGCCTGCCATCAGGCGCCCCAGCCTCCAAACGGTTTCGCAACAGCTGATTCTCTTGCTCTGCTGCCCTGACCCGGTACATCAAGCCCTCCAGCTGCCTACTGACTTCAGCTTNGGGAATTCGCCTGCCATCAGGCGCCCCAGCCTCCAAACGGTTTCGCAACAGCTGATTCTCTTGCTCTGCTGCCCTGACCCGGTACATCAAGCCCTCCAGCTGCCTACTGACTTCAGCTTGAATAGCATCGTGAGGCAATGATGAGTGAGATGATGGAGGTGCATTCCCATCCCTACCTGGCTGGCCAGTCGCCCCTAATGGAAAAGGCGACATAGCCATACCTTCAANGACTTCAGCTTGAATAGCATCGTGAGGCAATGATGAGTGAGATGATGGAGGTGCATTCCCATCCCTACCTGGCTGGCCAGTCGCCCCTAATGGAAAAGGCGACATAGCCATACCTTCAAAGGAAATTGGAGCTTGTCTCATTGACCCAGAGACGATGGCGAATTGTTGATTGGGTCCTGATGGTGCCTGTACAGACCCCGTCGCAATCGAGCCGTAACCCGAAGATGTCATGTTCACAATTGGTGCCAACAATGATCCTGTAGCTTGACCTTCCCCATTCGGTCTGAAGAAGCTTCCCACACCCTGCAACCAACGGAGCCCTTTCGGCAAGCTAGTCGGACTTGGTGCCGTTCTCACAGTTTGCGGGGACCCAAACCACCCAGGCATCAATTGTTGAGAAGACCTTGGAGTTGCAAAAGCGCTTCTCTGCTCCACCTCTGCTGGTTGCCCTCCCTGTAGCCCATCAGCGGCAGAACTACCTTGAAGATCAGTGTCCCCGGCGCCCCCAATTGGGCCCAGAGCCTGTTCAACCTGCGGTTGTCCTACTTCGCTCGTCTGCAAAGGAGCGGCACCTGTACCAACCGGCGGACGCTGCTCTTGATTGCCACCTTCAGCGGAGCTTGGCAAGGTTGGCACATCATTACCGCCAGTTACACCGGCGGCTTGCGTCATCCTTCGCTCTGCCTCCACTAAAGCTTGTGGCCTCTGAACCATGGAATGTGGAACTCCTGAATTTCCCACTCCCTGATGGCCATCCCCGCTTATCGAGGTAGCCGAACTCACCAAAGGATTTGATCTATCCCTCGATGCCGATGTTGTAGACGAAGAAACGAGTTCGTGACTAACTTCGCCTCCACGTGGCGGAACCCGTCTCTGAACGGCACTCATAACCTGAGAAACGTCGGATTGGCCTGTGTTGATCTCGCTCTCGGCGTCCATGACTGATACGATCGCTAATCTTTTCTCGTATCGGTTCAATCCAACTCAGAGTCACAGAATCAGCGGATGACCATGAGCACGAAACGCGAGAGGCTTAATCTTTTCACCCGGCAGGGCACAAGGAACGAANTAATCTTTTCTCGTATCGGTTCAATCCAACTCAGAGTCACAGAATCAGCGGATGACCATGAGCACGAAACGCGAGAGGCTTAATCTTTTCACCCGGCAGGGCACAAGGAACGAATGTGCTTGGATCAAGCTCTGCATTAAAGATGGAGCTTTCAAGGGTTTCACACTTTACAATTCTTTACAGAACCCTCCAGCCTAACTGTCGAACCTTGAGCCTGGATCTTGCACGGCACGGCTGTCACCACCGTAGGCAGCAAGACTCCAGGGATGGTACCTGGCGAGGGGCGGGCTTTCCGCAGGAACCCTAAACCCTAAACCCTACTACTTGGAAACCTCGGACCTAGGATTGGCGTGCGGGTCCAGGGCAGCCTGTGGCATCGCCCACCAGCGCCGCGACAATTGACCGAAGACGTGGGGCTGTTTTAAAACCCAAACAGCAGGGCAAACCCCAAACCCTAAATTCTAAACCCTAAACTCTATAAACCCTAAACCCTAAACTCCATGAACCCTCAACCCTAAGCCCTATAAAGCCTAAACTTTAAAGCCTAACAAATAGCAGGGCGACGGGATGTGCTAGGACGTGCTACAATACGCTACGGAGCACCCCAGAGAAAACACTCTTGGTCTCCAGGGTTCTTGAGGATCACAGTAAACACCATAAAGTTGGAAACCGGATTCAGGCCAAATAGTGCTGGGATTCCCCAAACGTTCCTGATTGAGGTTATTGGGTTTCCAACTGTGGGGCTTCTACTGTAGAGTTTAGGGCTTTTGGGCCTTCGGCGCAGGTAGCAAAGAAAGGCCACTGACTGATGTCAGGGCTTCTTGGTATGGATTGAACCGCATGCTCAAAGCTACTTAGGGCATCTTACTATGTTCAAGGAGTATTCCGTACTATTGGGGTACTAGGATTTGCGGGGATATCGATGGCGACGGCTCTACTATACAAGCAGCAGCAACACTCGAAGCTTCAGGGTGGCTCTCATCAATCAATCGAGGACCCGGCTGTTGGCCTCCTCCACTTTGACCTGGTTGAGGGTTTAGGGTTCCTTTGAAGGGTACTATAAGACCTCTGGAGGGCTTTGTTCATTTGTGCTACAGGCCCTTGAATTATAGTGCTATTGCCCGTCTTCCTACCCTCTATTTCTGTAAGGAGCTGCCCAGCGATTACAAGTGCCAGTAGTCAGAAATCAACACGTTTAAGACTATAAAGATTGTGGCTATTGCAGTCACTACTACCACTGGCGATGCTTTTCAAGTTGTTGTACGGCTTTTGGCCCTAAACCCCTAAACCCTGAAAGCCTGAAAGCCTGACATCCCCCAATGGATTCAAGGGATTTGGGATTCAAAGCTTCCCCGAAGACCCTGGTGGCTCGCTTCGGGCCGCAACCCTGCACCCCTGGGGCTGAAACCTTGGCTTAGGGTTTAGGGTTTAGGGTTTAGGGCTTCAGGCTTCAAGGTTACGGCCTCAAGGTTCAAGGTTTCTCGTGTAGGGTTCAAGGTTTCGGTTTCAGGGTTTAGGGTTTCGGCGTTTCGGACCAATTTTCTTGGATTGTCAATGGCCGAACAAATCGTCACATCTAATTGAAAAACGCACTACTTTAGTGAGGGTGGATGTTTTGCTGGCTTTGCAACCGCGCTGCTGGCCTAGTGATAGCTTGGCCGGGCTAAGTGTAAACCCTCAACCTGAACCCCAAGACTAAGATGACAGCTCCAGCCTGGCCTCCAGCTCCTTCACCTTGGCGTCCATCTCCCTGGCCCGGGATTCAGGGGTTTGGGGATTGTTGGTGTTTAGGGGCTATGGGCTGGGGGTTCAGGGTTCCCAGACCTTCCAAAATCCCATAATTAAGGAATATGCTTTACAATATAATGGGACCCCTAATATGAATTAACGTATATTCCTTATTTAAAGGATTTTGGAAGGTCTGGGTTCAGGGTTTTGGGGGTTAGGGTTGAGGGTTTAGGGGTTTAGGGTTGATGGGTTTAGGGTTTAGAGTTCAGGGGTTGATTAGGTCTCAGGGTTTAGGATACCGGACGCCGTAGGTAGGTTCTAAGCCAGAAGTTTATGAAGTACAAGTCGTAATGAGGGTTGGGGGGGTCTAATATAGGGGCCTTAACAATTAGAACAGGGTTTGGGGGCCCATTATACTGTAAGTATAATAAGGAAGCCCCAAAACAGTGTAGGCAAATATTTCGGCCCCCTATCCTAAACCCCAAACCCTATAGATCCCTTAAAAGGAACCCTTTAGGATTCCTTTGAAAGTGGTGTATTAGGTATCTGGAGGTTAGGGTTGGCAGTTCAGGGTATCTCATGGCTGAGAGACTTTGATGGACTTTGTAAACACGTGATAAGCAAAATTAGGGCTTAGGCGTTTAGGGCAAGGGCTCAGGGTTTAGGGTTTAGCACTAGGGCTTGAGGCTACAAGGAGGGTATAAGTAATCCGATACGGATAATCGAAGGTCAAACATGGAGTCGGATCAGGAAGCCAAGAAGGCACTACTTTAGGGTTTAGGCTTTAGGGCATAACCAAGTAGGAAGACCAGAGATTAGCGATTCCCTTTTAGCTCGGTTTTTTGGGTCCAGCTTCACATGTAGAGGCACGACCAATGAACCCCTCCCCGACAATACGGACTACAATCAGGATCCTCATATTTGGGCCTTTGACCCAACGGGATTTATTGATCAGGGGTCGACATTAACTATTACGCCGGATGTGCATAATGTCGTTTGATCCTAATTCACTCCGAGACCCTAAACCCTAGACCCTAAACGCTAAACCCTAGACCCTAAACCCTAGACCCTAAACCCCAAACCAGAAACCCTAAACCCTAAACTCTAAACTCCTACTTTATTCCCCCCGGTCTGTTCAGTACCTTGGGCCCAAGACACTTCGAGGTCGACAGGATTGATACGGTAGGGCGGGTCCGCGAAGAATGATGGGGGTCTTAGTTTAGGGTTTAACGTAATATAGGGGCCTTGGGTTTAAGGTCATAAAGGGGCCGTAGTTGCCGTAGTTATTAGAGTAGGGCTTGGGGGAGTACTAGTATGAATCAGAAACCCTAGAATTAAACAACCCCCCTCTTGGGGAAAGATCCGACTTAGGAAAGCAACAAATCAGAACAGAGCTTCGGGCATATTAGGGTTTAGGGTTTATTATCCACCCTAATCCCTAAACTGCTATGCTTGAATATGGGAAGGATCCCGATTAATGACATTCCTTGTCAAAACTGGCTGGGCAGGGTATGAGCCTGGTCTACATCAAGGTCAAGTCAGTGTGCAAGTTCGGACGTCGATTGTCTGTTGAAGGCTCATAAAACCCCATACCCTAAAACCCCCGTAAACGAACAATAGAGGGTGGTTTAAGGGCGTGGTTCGAGGGCTCGGGGCTGTACTGCACCCAGAGACTCCAAAACCCCTTATTTACGGAATATACGTTAAGTTATAAGGGGATCCTTATTAGGATACAAAGTATATTCCCCACCCCAAGGGGTTTTGGAGTCTGTTGGCACGCGCTGAGATGGTGCTGTTTTGGTGCCCATTGGCATGCTTCTCGACAGGGTTGTCCCAGCTCGAGGAGTAGAAATCACATGCAAGGCTTTGCAGCCTAGTCGTTGTAAAACTCTCAAGGAGGAAGGCGCGACCTAAGCTAAACACTGAAACCACAAACGCCGAAAAGTAACAAGCTCTATACGTACCCTAAACCCAAAACCCTACACCGGTACCCTAGACCTTCGCATCCTGAAGCCTGAAACTCTATACTCCTTCAACCCTGAATCCTAAACCCTAGTCCTGAACCCTAGAGCCATAAACCCCAAAACCCGAAGCATAAACCGTATAGCCCCAAAACATAAACCCCAGCTCTAAATCCGAAACCTTAGTCCTGAACCACAGCGCTGAGACAACCCTGGCACGAAACCGTCTTTTGCGGTGCACATCCTGTTAAAAGCAGCCGGCGGCTATTTTCCGAAGGATTTCATTTGGGGCGTAGGGGGTTCGGGATCAAGAGTGCAGGGTGTGATTTATGTAGGTACGAGTCTTTTGGGGCACGGTCTACTAGAACCCTATCCTAGTTTGTAGGCGTTCAGGGTCTGGTTGTATAGTTCGGGGAAGTAGGGTGTTGGGTTCGAATAGAATCCTTAAGGGTACGAGGAAATTTTAGGAAACCTTGGGGAGCACTAGGAATCCCTTATGGGGATATATACCCCCCCCTTGAACCCCCCGCCCTTAAGGATCTCATGAAAATTCATGGTGTCTGGCTCGGGAGTTCTGCGTGTAGGTAGTGACGTATGATCCTCCAGAGCTTGTAGCTGATATACGGGCCGTAGTACTTAGGTTAGAATACGAATAAGGTCATAATAATAAGGAACCCCAACATGGTATTGGTCAGTATTTGGGCCACTATATAGTAACAGCACCAATTTGTACTGCGTGCGTGATACTTACTAGACATGCCAAGTAGCACCAAGCTGCTGCAGTCATTGAGGCTTTTGGGGCTTCAGGGTTTGGGGTTTGCCTAAATCCTGAACCCTACACCCTGCACACCCTACATCCTACAGCCTAAACCCTAAAACCCTAAACCCCAAACCCCAAACCCTAAACCCAAAACTAAAGCCAACAATGTGTTTCTCGGTCTTTCCCTGGAGCCGATCTTCCGAAGTCAGACGCGAAGGGTTCGGAAGGCCCCTAACCCCCTAATGTAGGAGCCCTAATAATTTCAATTGTCTTTTGTTCTTTTGGGGGGGGGTTCTTATTATGGTTGTTATAGTATAGTATATCCGCAAACCCTATTCTAATTATTAAGGCCCTATATTAATCACAGATATCCTGCACCAACACCCCAGACCCAATTTAGGGGGTTCAGGGCTTAAGGTTTTGGGGTTTTGGGGTTTAGGGCTTCACCTTCAACCTCCGAAACCCCTGCCCCTTCAACACCCAAGCCCAAAAGCACTGCCGCAGGGTCCTTGTGGGAAGGCCTCCAGGCAAGGGATGAAGCCTAACCCAGAGAGCCCAATACCCCTTAATTAAGGAATATAGCTTAAATCATAATATGAAGCCCTATATAATTTAAGCCATATTCCTTAATTAAAGGGTATTGGGCTCTCTGGGAATCTTGAATCCTAACCTAGGTGGGGCTTTTAAAGCTTTGAAAAATATTAGTAAATAAGATCCTCTGAAGCCCTATAAGGGACATATAAAATGTCCCAAAGCCCTACCTAGTAACCTTGAATCCTGAAAGATTTATGTTTCAGGGTTTAGGGCTTTCGGGATTAGCTTTAGGGTTTAGGGTTTAAGGCTTAGGGTTTGGGGTTCGAGGTTTAGGGTTTAGGGGACCCGGAAACCATGGAACCACAAGATTTTGTCATCCCAAAGCCCTGAAGTGCAACAGAAGCTGAATGCTCAGACTTCACGCCTTAAAATCCTTCCTTGCTCAGGAAGAGCCGCCATCGACCGCACTGGGCTTTTCTAACCTATCACCAGGAGACTTGGCAAGTAACTCACTAAAACTGCTACATAGACGCCTTCCTAGCTTCCTTCATCTAGCTTGCTTCATATGGTTCTTAACAAGATTCTATAATCACAGGGCCTGGTAAGTAGCTTCGAAGCAAACCTAAAAGAATTACAACACGAATTGCCCAAACCTTCCAAGATCCCTTAACGAAGGAGTATACCTTAAATCATACTAGGGATCCTACTGCAAAATTTGAAGTTTTTTCCTTAATTAGGCAATTTTGATGAAAGATCTGGGTAGCGTGTTGGAGACCCTGGTTACAAACTGCTTTATGTCAGTATGGGACGCGGGCGGGGTTAGGGCTGCTAGGGTGGCCTGAACCTCTGAAGCCATCCCAGATCAATACGCTTAGTGTCACCCTCAACCCTAAACCTACCCTAAAACCCTAAACCCCCAAACCCTAACCCCTAAACCGCTAAAGCCTAAACCCAAGACCTTTTGGCATTTTGAAAAGTCAATTCAAGACAACCCGTAATCCAAAGCCACCGCTTCTTCATCTCCCAGCTCCTTCACCCAAAGCTCCACAGAAGTGCTAACGCATTGATGATTCGGGATTCATATGCAAGTTCCATGAACATACAATGCATGCCGGCCGTCGCGCGAGGTTCAAACTAATTTTGGGGACCGTCGCATGACTCTCCAAATTCGTTCGGCTCGTTTGTCCTCGTCCGTAAAGTCCGTAACCCAAACGGTTTTGGGAACCGTCGCATAACTGTCAAAATTTGTTCCTGGTGGTTTTACTTCTTTGGCTTGGTTTGTAGTGCGAAATGGTATACAAAACAACACAAGATGCGATAAAAATAGCCCATTCGGGCTGTCGCGCGACGTTCAAACTAATTTTGGGGACCGTCGCATGACTCTCAAAATTGGTTCGGCTCGTTTGTCCTCGTTCGCAATACAAGCGGGCATACAAAAACATCCAGGGGCGAAGAATGGACCTTCCAGGCCGGTAGATGCTCACCCAAACCGGATTGGGAACCGTCGCATAACTGTCAAAATTTGTTCCGCGTGTTTGTTCTTTTTTGGCTTGGCTTGTAATACGAAATGGTATACCAAACAACATTGCATTACGAACCAAGCCAAACAAGAAAAGACACCGAAGTACATATTACAGTCATGCCACGGTTGGTTGTATGACCGAGTTTGTTGGCATCGCAACCGCGAAAAATCCGTATCACATGTTCACACTAGACGCTCGCACTCTCACACTCACTCACGCACCCACCCCGCCCGCCCACCACCCACCCTGGTTGGACCTGCCAGATGGCGCGGCAAAAGCATCGCAAATACTGGCGCTATTGCCACATCATGAATCACGACGTGAAATAGGGACGAGAACTCTGACTTGCTAAGACGTCGCATGGAGTAGAGAATTCGTCGCAACAGCCACAGTTTCAGCTACTCCGTACTCCACTACTCCGCGCGACTCCGTCAGAAGGCGCGGCAAAAGCATCGCAAATACTGGCGCTTTTGCCACATCATGAAGCAGGACGTGACATAGGAACGGATGCCGAGTAAGCTTTCCCTTGCAAAAACTGGGATTCCAGGACATATCCTGTTTTATACTACTATTGAACAGGGGGCAGAGGAACGACGGCTACTCCACGAAGTCGTGTAGAAATAGAAGATGGGTGCTAGGAGTCTAGGGGGGTGGGGGGGGGGGCCTGTTGCATTCATTTTGGAGTCAAAGCGCTTCCGAAGCACGTCTGCTGTTTGGATTTTGGAGTCTCGGGTCAAAATCGCCCTAAAACCAAGTCTGCTGTGTTGAACACGGTCAAGCAACGCAAACGCGGGCAGGAAACAATACCCACGGAGCTGCGAACCAACAAACTGTCGTTTTGTCGCGACGTCCTTCTGATCTTCCAGTAAGATGCTGCGTGGGTTGCGCAGACACCTCTGCAGTTTGAGGTTGTCATGGGCATCTGTGCACTCCTTGTGGGTGAACCAGGTGAATTGTCGCGGTTGAAATGTTTGTTTTTGGCTTGGCGGGCCTCGTCGGTTGCGTCAGCAGCGCTCGGTCTCTACAAGAAACGAACAAACACACGAATAATTGGTGCAAGGGAACTAAAAAAGTCTGACGCCGATTCTACCACGGAATAAAAAGTCTGATGTCTGATCCTAAGACGAAAGCGTCAGCAGCACTCGGTCCCTTCAAGGGACGAACAAACACACGAATAACTGGGTGCAAGGGAACAAAAAAAGTCTGACGCCGATTCTACCACGGAATAACAAAGTCTGACGTGTGATCCTAAGACGAAAGAGGCAACAGCCTCCAATCCACGTCTGCTGTTTGTATTTTGTGGCAAATCCGCCCACAACCACGATTCAAGGCAAATGCGACTTCCGCTTTACAGCTGGCACAGACGCAAGGCAAACCAGATCGACTTACCTTTTTACAGCTGGCGCATATGCACAACGACTCGGTTGCCGGGATTCGACAGCCAATCATGCGAGTCCAGAAACTGCAAGTTAGCAGTCGAATAATTCAACGTGCCAACCATGGGCACGCGAAACAAATACTTCTCATAATTGCATTGGCCACCCGGAGTGATGCCGAACTCCATCTCCGTGCTATACTTGCCCTGAATTTTGTCCTGGTTTTCCGACAGAACTTTAAGTCGCGAATGTCGTCTAGAATGATTGCGTCGTGAATCTTCCGGTCAAAGGAGCGCAACTTGTCAGGGAAGTGCAGAAGGCTGCCTATTTTCAGCTGCAACGGAGACTGAAACAGGGAGCAAGCATACTGCGTCTTTCCGCACATGGGTGGTCCCATAAGCAACAATATGGGATATCTCAAAGCATCAGCTTTGAACTCTTGCAACCATGTCGTCACCTCAGGCACTTCGGGAAAAGGACGATACAATGCTGGATCGGATCTGATGCGCTGGGTGTTCTCGGCAATCAAGGCCGTCAGCTCCAACCGTTCTTCTTCACGAGTGACCTCATCGAAGTTGCGTTTCCTAGAAACGACTCCGTCCCGGGTCAAAAACAAATATTCTCGATAGACCGCATTGGATATTTTGTGTTGCTTCCATAGCGTGTCGACCCAAGCTCCCATCACTTGATATTTGAGGCGCTCCTTGGTCCAGCAGGGAGCATAATTCCCTGCAACACAAAGCTCACCATTGTCAACCAGGGTGCCCTCCTTGTTCGCCCACGTGTAGAAAAACCCTCTGTTGATCGAGGCTTGCAGCTTTTTACTGCAAAGACCTTCACCACACAGATCCGTGGGTTGAATGTTGGGACGGATGTCTTCAAAGACGAAAGAAGCGGAGGTTTTGTCAACCACCGCACGAAATTGGAGCATAACATGAGCGTGCCAAGCCTGTCCATCGGAAGAACTTTCCAAAGTAGAGCACCAATGCTTCACTGTCCATGCAATCATACAGGAGACGATGAAATCGTTCAAGCGGTACCACATTGCCATCTCCTTCATACCTGAGTATGTAAGAAGAACCGCTGAAGAGTGAATGCGAAACTCTTTCCGAGTTGGCGTGGGCTCTGATGCAATTGCAAGTGAAGCCACCCCGGATGAAGTTGATGTTGGCCGCGTCTTTGGTCTCGCCTTAGCCTTTGCCTGATTCTGTGCCTGGTCCCACCGCTGTCGCGCATCATTCAACTTCTGCTGGTCTCGTACGGAACCACCCCTGTGGGGATGAACTTTGAGGATTACCTTGCGGAACATGCCCCGTACTTGTGCGTCAGGGGCACAGTATAAGCGATTACAAACTATATTGCTTGGTATACGTACTCTTACAGAAAAACCCATTCATAAATAACCTATGAGAGGATGGGGCGGTGGGGGGTTGTCAAGGCTACTGTCAGGGTTTGAGGATACAACCCACCCCAACGCCTAAACAACCCTGAACCCTCAGCACGATACCTTCCCCCGACCCTACCCATGAAACACCTCACACAAACCCTGCACAAGGCTTGCAAAGCTTGCACTATAGCCAGAGACTAGGTTGACTAGATATAACAAAGGTAATCTTTGAAAAGACACGCGCACAAAACCATAATCTCCCAATGCAAGGGCTTTGACATTGTTCAACACGGCTTTCGGGCACATTCGTGTATTGTTGTATAGGGACTACAAAGGGATACTATATACAACTGTTTACCTGCATGTGAAACCAATTCGCTTGCAGGCTTCCTAATTATGTAAGTTGCAGGTACTGTAGTTCCGTTGGCGTTAATCTTAGGCATGCGCCGCAAAAGGCAATCGAGCGTGCGGGAGGGTTCTGCAACTCACTGTTCCGCATCTAGCGCTCCCCATTTTTTAAGAGTCTCGCCTTACTCTGCTGCTCCAACATAGGACCCGAATTTAGAGAACTACCCATGTCTCCCAGTGATTGCTGGCAAGGCGACAAGCCGCAACCCATGCCTTCAAATCGAAGCCAGGCTGTCTCAGGCCCTACACCCTAGACCATTAAACCCTAAACCGAAACCCCCTTAAATTGAACTCTAAACCCTAAACCCCCTAAACCCAAACTTCGCTCACTTGCCGTAACCTTTGCCACGCTTTCCTGCAGGGCTCGCCGGCTCGATGGGTTTTGTAACCTAAAGAGTCCTAAGTGCCTATATGGGAGTTATACTTACTTAGAGGATCATGGGACTTAGTGACTTAGTAAGTCAGGTTATAAGTACCTTAATTGGGGTTATAAGTAGTTATAAGTATAGTTACCTTATTTATAACCCCAGTTACTAAGTCCCATGATCTTTCAAGTACCCAAAGCATCATCGAAGTTCCTACGTAGTGTGGAAGCCCAAGTTGCTGCTATATCGGTACATAGGACTCTTTGGGTAAAGCCTTTACTGGGCTTTTAAGTAACCAGGGAGAAAAAAGTATAAACTTTTATTTCATAAGGGTTCCTTTAAGAAAAAAGTATTAAAGTATGGTACTCCAAAGCCCAGTTTACAACGGTTCTGCAACGTCAGAATCTAGCTTCCCCATAACCCAAGAATAATGGGGTAATCTTGTCTCTATGGTTCCGTTTTAATCAGCAGGCCCTAAAACAAACGGGCATGAGAACATGATTGACGGGCATAGTGATCGGTTTGGAGCTTACTTGGGGATCAGGGGACTTAGTAGGCAAGATGTGCCAGGCTACAAGTACCATAACCCAACCTGGGGCCTGAAAGATTAGGATTAAGGTAAGGGTTTAGGGTTTAGGGTTTAGGGTTGTAACCCTGCATTGATTGAATACAGCCCCAAACCCTACATCCTGAACCATACGCCGCGAGCCCTAAACCCTCATCCTAAATCTGACATCCAAAACCCTCTGCTTTCTCAACCCTCAACCCTAAGGCGCAGATCCGGGACCTGAACCCAATATCCCCGAAAAGACGCTACCTAGTAGACATTCTTCTAAGCCCTGGGGTTTAGGGTTTTGGGTTTAGGACGTAAGGTTCAGGGTCTAGGGGTCTGTTTAAGGGCTTTTTTGAAAGTTGAGCTGCACTCCCTTGCCGAAGATCCGAAGAGCTGGCACTGTTCAAGGGTTTTGGGTTTTGGGTTTAAGATTGAGGGCTTTGGAGCTTAGGATTTAAGACCAAGGGTTTAGGGTTTTACGCGTTAAGCAAACATTGGCCAGGGACCGCAAAACCCCAAAATCTTTTCTATCCCTCAACTGTGACTAAGCCCATGCCATGTGCATGCAACCCTGTATCGCACTTTTGCCTGGAAACCTGGAAACCCACATAGAAGGAAACTCACGAAACAAAAAAACCACCCACCGTGAACTCTTTCCCCAAACTTCGACACCAAGGCCCTGCATCCAGGGACCGGCAAGTGAGGGATATCGGACACTCTAAACTACGCCCGTGTATGAGAGGTACTTCTACAAGGCAACACGAAAAAAAAGCCTAAACCGGAAGCCCCCGGACCTCCAAACCCCGAAACCCTGAACGAAAGACACAACACTAAAAGCAGAGCGAGTACTTTGACCTAAACCCAGAAACCCCAAATCAAGAATCTATAAACCATTGAAGCACCACCATTACCCTTCAATCAAACAACCACAAAAGTTCTCGCCGAAGGTGCCGCCACTCTGCGGCTTCACGGCCACCGCCCAGGCACCAGCCCCGCCACCCTTCTTGCCGCCCTGCACATCCCCAAGGCGTCAATATACTCTCATTTCGGTTCAGGGTTTGGGGCCTGGGTTTTTTTCAGGCTTCAGGCTCGAATTGGGCTTTTACGGGTTCAGGGCCTGGGTATTATCGATTTGGGCTTTACAGCCTTTGATCGAGGTTTTAAAACGGGCTTTGTAAGTTGTAAGAGCATTGTAGAAGGGTGCAGGGAGGGTGTAGTCGGGTTTTGTTGGGGTCCTTGCCGGATCTGAGAAAGGGGCTAACGGGTTCTGAACTCAGGTTTAAACAGGAACCCTGAAAAATAAACCCTAAATCCTGAAGGCTACATTCTAAACCCTAAACCCTAAATCCTAAAGGCTACATTCTAAACCCTAAACCCTAAATCCTAAAGGCTAAACTCTAAACCCTAAACCCTTATTTCCTTTGGAAAGGTGTTTTACCGGCTGTCAGCCGCTTGGCCGCTGTGAGGTTTCGAGTGGTGGGCCCAACGTCTCGGTTCATCTGCCGTAATACCCTTTCATGGAGCCCTTATGGTCTGTAACAGTGGGTATTTAGGGTATAATTTCATGGAGCCCATATTTAGGGGATATTAGAGGATAGTTGGGGGGTCTAGGCTAGGATTCACTTGGAGGGTCGGGTAAGTAGCTATTTTATAGAGTTATAAGTACTCTAACCCCAATTAAGGTCCCTTTTCGGGTATTTATAAGTCTACTTACTACCTACTTACTAAGTCCCCCGAGCCTCCAAGCAGCTTAGTGTCTAGGGTTCCTAGGCTTTCGGCGCTGGGGTTGAGGGCCTTAGGGTGCCTAAAGACTCCAATATCCCTCAATTAAGGAACATACCTTAAGTTATAGTAGGATCCCTTATGTGATTTAAGGTATATTCCGTAATTCAGGGATATTGGAGTCCTTGGGTGCAGGGTTTAGGGGTTTTAGGCTTCAGGGTTGAGGAGCCAGGCTCCAAACCCTAAACCTGAAAACCCTAAACCTGAAAACCCTAAACCCTAAACCTTGAACCCTAAATCTTCAACCCTAAACTAAACCCTGAAGATTGAACCCTACCTTGACCCCAAATAACCCAGCTTTTTAAGGACTTATATAAGGAAATCATATTAGGGAACCCTAAAAAGGTAGGTTTCTTAGGGTCTAGGTAAGCCCCAATGTGAATAGAGCCCTTATGGTCCTTAATAGTGTGTATTTAAGCCTTATAGAGGGTAGTTGGGGGGTCCAGGAAAACCCTAAAGATCGAACCCTAAACCCCTGAAGCCTGAACTTGAACCCTAAACCGCTAAACCCTAAACCCTAACAGAACCCTTAAAGGATCCCAGGACCCTAAACCCCTACTCAGTTGCTGAGTTCATAAGCCCCAAAAAGTTTACACTTTGAGTTTTATAGTGGGTACCATTATCCCAAAAAGTGTAAAGTGTATCCACTTAGCTACTAAGCCTAACACCCCCCAGCCCCTAGCCGTTGCAACATTTCCGCACTCAGCAGTGGGGCCTTGGCGGGCCAAGGCTCGGACGCCTGCTTCAAATTCTGCCTCGGCTGAAGGGTTTAGGGTCTCAACCACGGAACATAGCACGTAGTGTTAGGGTTTAGGGTTTATGGGTCAAGGGTCAGAGGTTTTGGGGTTTAGGGTTTAGGGTCTAGGGTGCAGGGTTGAAAGTTTAGGGTTTAAGTAGGTATTGGAAGGAATGCACCTGAAAATATGGTAGGATCCCTCATCCCTCAATTTGAGGTACAGTCCTCAATTGAAGGAGTTGGAAGGTCTGGTTGAAGTAGGTTGCGGGCTCTTCTGGAATGCGCCTAAACCCTAAACCCTAAGCCCTAAACCCATAGGGTTTAGGGGTTTAGGATTTCGGGCTGAGGGCTTCGGGTTTGAGAGGTTTTGTAGAGGGCTTCATGGGCTTCTACAAGGGATTTACGAAGGTTTGGATCACGGTTCTACGGGGTTCTACTCAGATGTTGAAGTTTTACAAGGTCTTGGAGGATTTCAACTTGAGGGCTGGGGGCTCGAAGATTAGGGTTTAGGCTTCAGTGCTTAATAAGATTTGGAAGCCTATAATGGGAACCCTGAAAGGAACCCTTAAAGAAGCCGCGAAAAGAAGCCTCAACAGAATCCTTAAAGGAACCCGTAAGGGTACGTTAACACCAACTGTGCAAACCTCTCGATTTTGGAGAGATGTGAGTCTGAGGGCTTACGGGCCCAAGTTTCAACGTCCAACAGAAGCCTTTGCTGGCTTAGGGCTTAGGGCTTTTTTTGCTTAAGGGTTTAGGTTTAGCATCTAGGGTGGCTGATCAAAAAACCAAACCCGCCCCCCGGCCCAGTCTCCTTCTAAGGAGATACAGTCCCTCTTCTCAGGGGGGCCTCTGGCACAACCCCAAGAATGAAGCTCATGCCCGGCTCCGTGAAAAGCTACAAGGAACAACAGATCCTTTCATAGTGCCCTTGTGGACTTGACCTTAACGCACCTTTCTCCTGGACCTTGAACCCTACACCCCAAACCATGAACCCCCGTAGAACCAGGATCCCAGAGGGAACAGACAGGTGGGGTTTGGCCGAACCACCCAGCCGTCTCCACATCTGAGAAGGTCCTCCAGCAGGTGCTGCGGGAGAGATAAGGGATTCCCGCTGACATGAGAGTTTCCGAAAATAGGAGACTCTAATGTAATACCCTAAATAGTAGGATCCTTATTATAAGGACCCCAAAATAAGGTACCCCTAATTTTCGGAAACTCCCACATGGTGCTGTCGGCACTTGCCTGAGGCGGTGCGCGTCAGGCGGCGCCCTCCAGATCGTCGGGGCGGCTGGCTCCGACGTGACAGTTTCGGACTGGCCGGCGCGGTGCCCGGCTGACCCATCTTTGATCTGCATCTCGACTGCCTTGGCCAGTCGGCAGTTGTCGCTGTGGGTGCACATCCACGGGTCAGCACTTGGAGGGTCGGGGGACTTAGTAAGTAGGTAGTAAGTAGACTTATAAATACCCTAAAAGGGACCCCAATTGGGGTTATGGTACTTATAACTCTATAAAATAGCTACTTAGTAAGTCCCCCGACCCTCCAAGCACCATGCTCAGACGGAGGGCAGTGGAAGCGCCGTAGCCCTTGCGAGCAGGCCACAGCGTTTCTTTGCTGCCTCCATACTTAAAGGATCATGGGACTTAGTAACTAGGGTTATAACTAAGGTAACTGTACTTATAACTACTTATAACTCCACTTAGGGTACTTATAACCTTACTTACTAAGTCCCATGATCCTCCAAGTAATCGATCAGCACGAAGCTGGGGTCCATGCGAAGACGTTCTCGAGCCTGACATCTCCACACATGATGTCATTCTGGTGGAGAATATTGAGAGCCATGCTCTCGTCAAAATAAACCCTAAACCCTGAGCCTTGTAAAGCCCTGATTTACAGCGATTTCTAAGCCAGGATACGAGTGGCGGACGACGGCCTTCACCTCAGCGGCCAAAGTTTAGGGTTCAGGATGTCTTAAGGTTAAGGGGGTAGGGTTTAGAGTTTAGGATCTCTTGAGGTTCAGGGTTTCGGTTTACGGTTTAGGGTTTGATGGATCTCTTCAGGTTTAAGTTGCGATCATGGGACTTAGCAAGCAGGGTTACAAATAAGGTAACTATACTTATAATTACTCATAACCCCAATTCAGGTACTTATAACCCTACTTACTAAGTCCCATGGTCCTCCAAGTAGGCCCTTAACTTGAAGCTTCTTCACTTTAACGCGGGGATCTCGAAAGCTCTGCGCAAACGAAACGGCGGATCAAAAGCGACCCCTAAAAGGACCTTCAAGGAACCCTTAATAATTAAAGCGCCCCTTAAAGGATCTCTTAAAGGATCTGAAAGAATCCATTAAAGGACCCGGCTGCGGCCTGGAAAACTGGGAAGAGCAATCTGACACTTTAAAGTGCCCTAAACCACGGAGCGCCAAAGATCTAGAACCCTAAACCTTGCCCCCTAGGGTATAGGGTTTAGGGTTTAGGGTTTTTAGGGTTTTTAGGGTTTAGGGTTTTTTGGGTTTAGGGTTTAGGGACTTGCCCCAAAACCCTATAAACCCTAAACCCTAAACCCTACATCAAACCTTTCGCCAAGAAGCCCAAAGCTTAAACATCCTGACAAGCTCGCAACCAATATACCAGCAGATACGGCCTTCAAAACAAACCTGTCGCCCCTAAACCATACCTTAAACTACCAAACCCTACTTTTTTGTAGGTTCTTATTATAAACCCTAATATGGAATTTATAGGGACCCTACAAAAAGGTGGGTTTTGGTAGGTTAAGGTAAACCTTAGAAAAACCTTGGACTTGAACGACGCTAAACCCTGAAACCCCAAGGAACCCTATAAACCCTAAGACCGTAAACCCTACCTGAGGATCCGAAAACCTACCGTTCTAAGGGTTCTACCCTCTAACTAAGGGGTCATAACCTACTATTTTGTAGGGTGTGGGGCCACAGGTAAACACCCTACGCCACCCACGGGTCCTAAACCCTGAACACCTGTGGAGGAGGAAAGCCCTAAGCCCTACAAGATCTTACACAAAAGCACCTGAACCCTCAACCCTGAACCCGTAAGAGAACCCTTAAAGAAACCCTTATAGATCCCTTATATGAACTTTTATGGGAACCCTTAAAGGAACCTTTAAAGGAACTCAAAGGAACCCTTAAAGAAACCCTAAAGCCTAAACCCTAAATTGAAAGGAACCCGTAAAGAAACCCAAAGGAACCCTTAAAGAAACCTTTGTGGAAGAGGCCAAGGGTCGATGTAGGAGTTGGGATTCCAAATCTCGCCCGCGCCGGCTTTGCCCTGGTACCGTGCTGGGCTTAGGGGTTTAAGGGTTCTTAGGGTTCCTTTAAAGGGCACTATAAGGGTTCCTTTAAGAGATCTTTAGGGGTTTAGGGTTTAGGGTTCGGGTGCCGGGTGGGGATTAGGCTTAGGGTGTAGGGTTTAGGGCTTCAGGGTTTAGGGTTTAGGGGTTTAGGGCTTAAGGGTTCAAGGGTGCAGGATTTGGGGTTTAGGGTTCAAGGGCTTAGGGATTTAGAGGTTCAGGGGTTTACATAAGGTTTAAGGGCTAAGGGTGAGGGCTAATTGTTCGGGTACAAACCTGCCCTAATTGGGTATCGTAGGGGATTTTGAACCAGTTTAAGGTGATTACTTTGTAATTGTGGTTGTCACAACGGCTGAAGTGATGGGGAGTGTACCGGCCTGCCGGTACGGTCACTGAAAGTTCCTAGAACCGGAATCTAATGTCTATAAGCGGTTGCATAGGTTGCCGAAGGGCTGTCAAGGGTCCCGCTCCAGGACCTCAGGCACGAAGTGGCCGTGAAGCTCCGACGGAGTACTCCACGTGACCCTCTACGGTCATTGAGCTCGCCACACCACTGGCAGCGGGCTCGCAGTTCGTGCAAATGGTGGTGTTGTGCATTCTTTCGGCCATCGTGCCCAAGAGGAAATCACATGCACCTGGCGACATGGAGATAACTCTGCCGGCGCTCGTCTGGTTCAGGAGCTCTCGCACCAATGCTGGCGCTCGCTGCATGTAGGCCAGCGGAAGCAATTCCTCTTCTTGAATGTCGCATGCCATGGTGTCCTCCTCCCCGCCGCCGACTGCATCCTTCTTGTCGCCAACAAACGCCGGCATCGCCTGCAGCAAGGCTTGTCATAATCATAAGACCGACTTTCCTCACGAAAGTGCACCCCTGGCGCCTCCTGCTTCTCCTTTTTCGTGACCAAGACAAGCTCTGCTGGGTCCACCAGAGGAACAGGCATCCATCCGGCCGAAGTCCTCCTGCCGCTCTTGCCTTCGAGTCTCCTTGGCCCACTGGCGGTTGGCCTGTCCAGCCTCAGCCCTAAACCCTAAACCCTAAACTCTAAACCGGTTGAAACTCAAAGCCGGTGCCAGCGCAAGCGCGCCCACAGCAGCGAGCCGTCGAAGACGGAGTCCAGAACCCTCTTTGCCTTGGAAGCTCCTTGTGAAAGCCTGGTGAGGACTTGGAGGATCATGGGACTTAGTAAGTAAGGTTATAAGTACCCTAACCCTAGGAATCCGAGGCCGCATCTATTACGGCGTTGATGAAAGCCTATCCTATCCAAGTCTTGGGAACCATAGTCTCAGGCATAGGACTTTCAAGTTTACATAGCCTATGTATGCTT
>BGNK01006457.1:12750-26851 GCA_003297005.1 Symbiodinium sp. clade A Y106 | reverse complement strand
TGTCGAGATTTCCATTTGTCACACAAGACAGAGAGTCTGAACCAACAACGGAACCACAAAGTTACTTCATCTTCCGTGTGGGCTTGGGCCTGGCCCCATTCTCTACTCGGCCTGCTAGGCATTCCCTCTCTTAGGCAAGCTGATGGTGTGAAACTTTTGCAGATGTTGGGGTGGGCCGCTCAGTTGCTCCACTAGCAAAACAGGTTCACGATTGTTTCTTTGACTCCCTTCTGCTGTTTGCAGTTAAAGGCCCCTTCTGAGGGCACCAGTCCCAGCCACCATTCCCCGCAACTCTGCGNTTGCTCCACTAGCAAAACAGGTTCACGATTGTTTCTTTGACTCCCTTCTGCTGTTTGCAGTTAAAGGCCCCTTCTGAGGGCACCAGTCCCAGCCACCATTCCCCGCAACTCTGCGGCGGCTCTCCTGCCTCTAGTTTGGCTGCATTTCTCGCCCCTTCAGCTTCTTCAGCTTTGGCCTTCCGTCTCCAGGGCTTTCTCGAATTCTGAAGGAGCCCCTCCGCCCGAAAGGGCGTGTTCGGATGTGCAGCTGTAAACCGTAAAACCACTGAGTTCGATGGGCTGGAAGATATGATCCTCAGAATTTTCTTCGCCTGTGTGCTGAATATTGCAACCTTGTCACCTGTCCCAGGCTCGAGAACTATAGTTTCCTCTGCTCTGGGCCTACAGTCATTCTTGAGGCGTAGCTGCCATAGGTTAGCCGCCCTGTTGGGTCACGCGGTCACAAGGCCGGAGAGCGGCCGTTTTCCTGCCCCACCCTCCTCTCGTCTCTCTTTTGCCAGGGTAGTCGCCAGGGCCGCCAGGGGCAAGAGGCTGGTCTGCGGAGATGGTATGATGGTTTTGCCATGCCTGCCCCTCAGGGTGGTCCTCGCGCAACCCTATCCATCATATTGATTGGACGCGCTCGGCTGTGCAAGCCTTGTCATGTGCCACTAGAGAAGTTAGCCACATCAAACATATTAATGAACCCGAACCTTGTAAATAAAGCCCCCGCTGGGGGGCTTATCGGCACCAGCATCGTCTCTCTTCTTCCCTAGGAATAGAGGGAGAGTCTCTCTCTCTCTCTTTCTTTCTTTCTGCCGGGCTTAGGGGTCACGAATGACCCGCAGGCGCTAGGTCCGCCCGACCACCAATGGTTTGTACAAGTGGCCGGCTTTTGGGTCCCCTATGACTACGGCACTAGCGGCGTGGTTTGTTCCCAGTTTCTTAGCTGGCACCCCCACCCCCTTACACTAAACACTGACACAACCCAGGCCTCATCTCCGCGCCCCTTTGGCCCACTGTTCAAGGTTGAGGGTGCCAGTTCTTGTTNGCACCCCCACCCCCTTACACTAAACACTGACACAACCCAGGCCTCATCTCCGCGCCCCTTTGGCCCACTGTTCAAGGTTGAGGGTGCCAGTTCTTGTTCTGAGAGTCCCCTTTCGAGAGCTGTTTCCCCGAACACGCACCAAACACAACACATACCAAAAGAAGTAGTAAAACATGGTAGGCTTGCCTAGTTGCTCTCTGTGGGGATAGCCGCGCAAAAAAAGGTGCACTAGTGTTGGGCCCCCCTTTTCTGAAGCAAAAGAGACTCTCTCCCTCTCTCTCTCTTTCTCTCTATCTCTCTCGCTGCAATGTTTCTTGTCAAGTAGCTTGTGCCGTCAGTCCAACCACAAATCTACTGGCAAATTGTACGAGCCTGGCTGTCTTGTCACGTCCTTCGTACCTCGGGATGGCTTTTGTCCACAAAGCAGCACCAGTCATGCTTTGCGTTGTGGAGAAATGTCCTGGTAGGACATTTTACCATTTACTAGGTCCAAGCGGCGATTGCAATACCCTGCTGAGCTTGTCGAGCGAGAACCTCAGACGAAAACAGTGAGTTGTGACAGTGCCTTGCACCGCTTGCACTGAGTCATAGTCGTATCGCGCAGAAGGAACAACTGCTAAACTGCGAGCGGCTCAGAACGTGCCATGGCAGGAACTCCCCTTCTGTCTTACATCGGGGCTACTCTAACTGAGAGGATGCGATTGCAGAGAAACAATGCACAAAATCCTTGAATTCTCCAACGATTGAAGCATATGCTGGCCTTCAAATCGGCTGGAAACAGATTGACATCAATTTGCAGCGGCCTGGAACTGATGACTCAACGGATCGCACTGGCAACAGCAGCTATGCGCCTGTCGGATTGCCCGGGAGCACTGAAAACTCCAGGACCTCGGGAGGAAATCACACATGTCAATGTCTCGCGCCGCGTGTACTGGCGCTCGAGAGGCAATCACCGATAATGTGGGCATTATGCCAGAAGCCGTGGTACTGTTTGCCATCCGGCCTGTGCACTTGTAACCAATAAGCTGATTACTGTCCCGGTTCAGCATTGGAAAGCAAGCTGGCATGGCCATGTGAACGTACCGAATCCGGAAGCAGTGTCCAGCTGGTATTGGCCCCGGTGTTCACCTGCTGAGGCAGAGAATATTCTCGGAGTGCTATGTAGGCAGAGCGACACTTTCTTGGGATGCTGCGACCATCTGGCCATGTGTAAACACCTCGACCTTGGTCGTGGGCTGGTCGTGGGGTCTTCACGCAGGGGCTTCGGCTGGGCCGACTGCCATGCTTCTTTGAATGGACCCACTGACCCCTTGCAGATGCGAGTTCGGGGTCGGAAACGTCTCCACTCATACTGCTCTGGGGGGGCATCTTGCTTGGTGCCTGTAGTTCCGACTTCCACTATCAGATGTCAAAGCTCCATGACCGGAGATCAATCCTGCTCGCCACCTGCATGGCACACTTAGGTCCGGACACTCCATCCGGCCAAGCAGACTCTGAGAGCTCGGCTGCCCAGCATACCGGCTGCCTTCTTCCCACTCGCAAATGCCTGATCCATCCTGGACACGAAAGGGAGTCCACCTGACTGGGGAATTAATGAGTGGCACTTTAAAGCATTCTGATGTACGAGCGTACTGTATTTTCGGCCACAGAAATGGACCCCTTTGCGAGCATACTCGCGTGTAAACGGAACCTGCTGGGCGTGTCGCTGTCCTCAAACATCAACCTGGATCAACCTACTCAATCCCCGTTTTCAGACGTTGGCCCCAATGCCCTATGCACTCCCTCTGTGCATCGGATCATGTTTGCTGGGACTTTAGTGCGCGAGTGCAGAAATGCACCACCAACACCGACGGCAGTTCACTTCCTCCTCCTCGGGTGGGTGGGCGGGAACTTCAACAATTGAACACCCTTGCAGCAGCTAACGCAGGCCGACGCGGGGCCAAGTTGACACTTCACAGTCGCTTCTGCAATTGTAGCGCATGTGCACGCTTCGGTGCAGAAAAACTCCCAGGACAAAGAGGGTTTACGTCACAGTGCCGGGCCGGGGACAATTTGCATGGGACCACGTGCCTGCGAACCAAGGACGGTCGTAAGGGGACGCTTAGACCGCATGGTTTTGGCGACCATGCTGCAGTGCCCCTTTTGTCCGTCATGTTTGTGTTCTGTGTTGCATGACACATTTATTCGTTTACCCTTGCTCGAACAAAGAGATACCACCAGAAATGAACCGATCAAAACAGCATTTCTCACACAAACTTTCTCCAGCACGGCTATTGTCGAGTCAATATTCCGACAGTGTTGGAACAATCTTGCGACTCACTTGTAGTTTTGTGTTGTCTGTGGGTGCTTGTGCATTGGCCTCACTCCGAGCTGTGTTGCTTGCGTGGTTGGGCAGTCTCTCGCAGACCGAACCAAATACAAGCCGGCACCTGGTTTCATAAGTGACATCCCAACTGCTGCGTGAGCGTGAGTGGCTGTGCAGCTTGGGGCATGTTTTGGCCAATATCCGAATCTTCGGCTGCTTGAGGGTCCGTTTGATGCGCAATATAGCCTTCACTAGCTCGTTCCGAGGCGTTCAGCAGAACTGTTGCAATTTTGCAAGTGGGCCAATCGAAGGAACGAGCCCAGCGAACAAACAAGCAGTTGCGAAATAGTGCGTGCTACGATGCACTTCGAACAAGCACAAAGTGTGCCTTCTGACCTCGACAGAAGTCGCCCCAATACACTGAAGCCTCTGGAGGAGTGGTCAGCAACATACTGCAAAAGTCCAAGACCACGGTGCAGGCCTGAGCACAGTCTGCGCTGGCGGAACCTCAAGGTCCCACTTTATGCCCCAAATCTGTGCACTGTGTCGCTTGCACGCCAATGTAACTTCTAACCGAACCATGCGCAGCCCGAAACTTTCCACTCCCATGTATTCATTGAGGCATACTCCAGCTCTAGATGCGGCATGAAACAACACCACGGTGGGATCGATGCGTGAACAACCTGCCTGTACCTGCTATCGACTCGTTCATCTCTCATGAGACCTTCCGGATCCTCAACCCGCTCCCGTGTTTTTCCTCGAAGGCCGTTGCCAGCGGTGACAGGAACCAGCTGTCTCATGCTGACAGCTCTGCGCTGGATATACCGGCGCGATATATGGTAGTTCAGGGTTGGCACCAATCGAGAAGAAATGGGTGCGTTGTCGAATGGACATCGACATGTGCAACACAACCAACCGCTCAAAGCTCTGGTGCCTGTGCATGCCTGAAATTAGTGTGTGTGTATCTAGGTCACACACTTTGGAAGAGGCGAATATGTACACATGGAGAGTGATCACCTGGCACATTGACCTCCATAGGCGGGGCAACTCCAAGCACGAGTCACGACGAAGGCAGCCGTGGATCAAGGACTGTATGCAGTTCCTGCACGCTGTGCGGCTGTGCGCTTTTCGTCGTGACTGGGCCAATGGGAGGAAACAGCAAAGGCAGCCCTCACTCGTCCATTCCCGTGTTTGCTTTGTGAGACATGGCACTGGGCTTATCCGTGCCACGCTCACATCAGCTGCTGTGGGAAATCAACCTGAGCTTGCAAAGGGCAAAGTTCACCGGGCAACTCTCGCATGTCTGGCCGACGTACATCGATGCGCTTCATCATGCCTCAGTGGAAAACTATATCTGAGGCAAACGCCTCGACCAAGAGTAGCAGCTTCATGACATCGTCGCGTTTACCCAGAGTTGCCAGTTTCAGTGCTGTCCTTGGTTTGGCACAAAAGACTGAAGGTGCAAAATCACGACCTGCATTTGCCCTGTCTTACTCCATGTCCTGCAGATACTCATCCGAAGCTCATACCATCTTCATCCTCAGCGTGGATGTCCGCGCCGTTATCCAGAAGGAACCGAACAACATCTGCCAGGCATCTACTACTGTATTTCTAAAGCAGCTAGCATTCATGTCTCACAGCATTCGTGGGCTGCAGCCCGCGGGGCCCGGGATCCCGCGGGGGGCCTTCGTTGCCATTCACGGAAGCCCAAAGGAGCGCTGTCATCTTCCCGTTGTCTCTCGCCTCTACGTTTGCCCCGGCTTCCACGAAGAAGCGAACAAGGGCCTAGGACTGCAAGCATAAAGCGCGCTGCTCCGAAAGGCTGCTTCCTGCTCAGCTGCGAAATTCCCGTAGGCAGCAGCCAAAGCCAAAGGCGTCCGACCAGAATCGTCCAATGCCTTCAAAGGCACTGCAGGCGTGCCGGCAAAGAAACAGGTGCACAAGGTCAAAGCAAGCATGCACCCAATTTTGACTTAAGGCGACTGCATCCGAGCACATGGTTTGAGTTGTTGCACAAAACAGACCTTAAGACCGTCACAAACCATCATCCGGCCCTCCTCCAGTTGAGCACCTTTGTCCAGCAGTAGTCGGGCGCTCTCCTCATCATCCGCCACCTTGCAGCACACCACTGGTGCACGGTCAGATCAGGGATTGTCAGAATAATAGGCTTTCCTCAGTGCTCTGAGCTGCCGGTGCTTGCTTGCTGCTGGGACTCAGGTGTGAGTCGGAACAAACATGTCCATCAAATCATCTTTCCCGCCATTACGACTCAAGCAGCGGTTGCTAGCTCTGTGTGCAAGATCCCCAATTTGTCCCGCCTACCTAGAATGCAGAAGGCTTTGGTCATCAGCTCAGTGATGGTAAGTCATACCAGCAAGCATCTCGTATGTCTCAAAGAGCCAGCTTTTTCAACTCTTCGGATATTTACGGCACTTCGAAGACTACAAACTTCATTGGTCTTCACATGGAGCCCTCAAGATGTGGCCTTGTAGGGAGAGTTCGTCTCGGTTTGCCATATAACTTTATACGGTGAGAAAGATTTTAAACATGAACTTAAGCTTTGAACGCTATGATCAGTGTTTACAGTAACCTTTTATGTCTATTATAAACTCGTTATAAGTTTCTTTAGTTTTTAAAAAGCATCCACTTCCCCATCGATATGGGTGGAGGCTGGTACCTTCAATACTCGTCGCAACACCTTCAAGTGACATGCCTCTATGCGATCCTGATCTGGTTCCGCATGCTGCATTGTCTCTATGCCAAGCAGGCAAGTGTTCATGACTATGGCATCTTCTAATACCCTGATAAATAGAGGGACAGCGGACGACCTTGTCTGAGTCCTGAGTCCTAGACGTGAAAATCTGATGTGGCTTACTTACCTCTTACAACACGGAAGTGGCTTCGGCTTTCAGCTTCATGTTGTCCCAGTGATGTTTTCTGGAGCTGACGGCCTGCTGAGGGTTTTCACCATCGGCGTTGGTCGAAGCATGCTCCCAATCCAGCAAAATCAGCGAAATGGTTGTTGCGTGTCGTTCCGCCAAGTCCACAAACCTTCTAGTTTTAAACAGGTGCCTGTGCCGATAGCAATGCATCGAGCTCATCTCGGGTAAGTACAGTATTTCTAATTTGATCAAGATTGCGGGTATTGTGTGAAAGGTGCACAGTACGTACAGCATTTAGAGCAATTGGCGTGTAGTTTGAAGCTGGGCAGGATCTCCCCCTTTTAACGAATGGAGGCGTCAGCCAGGTTTAGCGAAACATACTAATTTTTCATGCAATAGAATGTCATTGTAAAGTATCAGCAAGTGGCTTTTGCTACCACCCGCGAATCCTTTAGTCGTCGGAAATTTCGTCAGGCGATTCTGCATGCAAAGGAGACAGCGGCTCCGCGGCCACGCGCAGTTGCAAATTGAAGCCATGCGGCTGCTGCACACGCCAGGGCGGTTCGGCCCTTGCCCGAGATAGCTTCCAGCGGGGCCCCTGCGTCGGTTTCATATGTGGATGTGGACAGCTCGGGAACAGCACACACAATGCCTGCGTCCAGCAACTTCTGCAAGTCATCCTTCCTCGACGGCCAAACCATACAAAACCCGTGATTTCTAGAAGTACAATTCGTAATCTATGTGCCGGAGAAGCACTTGTTCTGCACAACCGCTGCTGCCAGGAGTGCTTCTTGTGAGATCTCCACGTATTTCGGGAGCCTGACCTCGTGAGAGAAGGCAAGGAATTTTTGCCGAAGCTGCCTCTGACTTGAAGGCTGACAGCAAATCGCAGAGTGGAGCCTAGTGACGCCTGCTAGGTCATCAGGGACACCGGCATGGAGACAGACGCGGGGTCTCCGACCAAGCTTTGGAAAAGCAGTCGGCATGGCTCTTCGCCTGCCTCAGTGACAAACAAGCGGGGCGATTGGAGCTGCGCAGGTTCAGTGTGCCATACTAGCCACAGCCATTGCTGCTGAGAAGCTGGTTGTGCACAGAAACGAAACCTGAAACCGTGCATTGCTGCCAGATAGCGCGATGGGGCGCTCGCAACATCACAGCATTCAGAAGAGAATCGTAAGTCAGTTGCACGGTATTGCATGCACGGCTACAAGCTCTTTTCTGGGGCCCGGGCCGGCAGTCCCAGGCTCCAGATGCCGGACATGCATAGCAGTGCCACTGTGCGAAGCGGGGCTTCCGTTCGCCCCATGTCGCTGCAGCTTCAAGGCACGATGCAACGTACGGAAGCGCTACTCTGAGACCGCTGGAGCACAAATTCAAGCAGCAGCGGGGAACAGATGGCAAGGAACTACTTCAGCAGTCGCTGCACCCTCCCTCTTGACTGCCGTTTCATTCTCGTCGAAACCTGTAATCTTCAAGTCGCTCTTTTTTCTGGTCAGTCTACTCTTCCGTACCGAACCGCACATACTCTCAGTGAATCGCCTTACAGCATCTGTTGGAGAAGAAACATAAATTCCGTCTGCTGCTGTTCGGACCGGGTCTGGTTCGGGTAGATAAGCTCAGGGCGAAAGACACCGGGTGCTTGGATTTGCTCTATGCTCGACACAAATTCCCCTATGTTCACTGCCACCACCTTGGCTTTCAGCTTCAACTGTTGTTTCCGAACAGATGCATCCATCTTGACCTATAATGAGTTGGAGTATAGAACGGTACAACCGTGCTCATGAAAAGAACACATGTGCTTGATCTTCACTTAAACGTCCAATCAAAGTAGCAACAAAAGGTTGGGATGCACTCTTGCATTTCTTGGCATTTCTTAGCGAAGCTTGCCCGAAGACAACAATCTTTGGCGTCGGCCGCCGCCCTCTCTCGCAGTGATTTGCGTTCAATTCCTATGACCCACGCCCAGGCAAAGCTCCATGGCGATTTAATCATGGCGATTCAATGCTCTGGGAAAGCAGAATTTTGCGCACATCCTTCAGCCGACTGAGGAGCCATGAATGTCGTGGCCAGTCTGCTCCAGCGAAAAATGCATGCTACTCGCCGCCTTGTTCACAACAGCCTGGAACCACATATCCAAAAGTCTGGCTTCCGAAGAAGGACATGTAAGGTGGGGTCAGTGAGTCAATATCCAATCGCGGAGAAAATATCTTGCCATCCCAATATGTACTGCGAACAAATGCCCGGATCACCTTGCAAACCAATAGGTGATGAGAGCTTATCTCATCAAGATCCACGAGCACATGGACGACCAAGTGTGCTACGCATCCGCTAACGGCAAACACCGGCTTCCCGGCCTCAGAGTTGTTGTCCACGGCTGTCAGCCAGCTCACTGTCATGAGGTTTCGTTCGCTGCCTTGGCAGGAACTCAGTAGGCAGACCGGATTGGTGTAGACTAAGCGGCTGAACTGTGCGGGCTTGACCTCGCACACGCTGTAAGATGTCCGTTGCTTGTCATCATCGAAGACGACGCTGGGCAAGGACGTCCTTCCTGATTTCGGCTTTCGCTCAGGCTTTGCGCCCTGTCTTAGCTTATCAACAAGCTGTGACATGAGTACCCGCGTCGCTCGAAAGCCGTCATTCATCAACAAAGCCTCATCTGCCAGCGCAGCTTTGAGGACTTGCTCACAAATTGCTATATCCTCCGCACAGACACCCATGCCAAGCAGTTTGCAGCACGGAGCGTCTGCGTACCAGCTACACCAGCGACATCAAATCCTCACGTTCTCGACAGGATCAATCGGTACTGAGTCCAACAACGTATTCGTCGGGACAGAATGACGTGCACTCAATTGCACTATCTGATTTCGGGATTCTCTCCTGATCCAAGGTTCCAAGATTCTGACATCGCAAGCAGCATGACTCAAACAGAACCGAATCGTTATGACACATCTGACTGAACCGTGAGAGACAACATGACAAACTGCTTGGGCAAAGCTGTCTGAGTCGGAGGCACGTCTCCACGCCGACACCATCTCGAGACCCGTGGACCTAGCACACGGCAAGAGATGCAGAATGTCACGGGCGCAAAGGCACGACCCTACTGTGAAGTCACTTGCAAAGCTTCGTCCTGCTCCATGCCTGCTCATAGCGTATACTGGGCGAAAGTGGCACTGGGCCATATCGAGCAACCCGACGACGAGAACAAGAAACAGCCAAGGGTACGGCAGGGACAGCAGAAACAGCAGGTCCGCACAAACAACAACCGCCGCACTCTGACCGACGTGACCCAAAACTGAGCACAGCGAAGAAAGTTCCTTTTTCGTCGGGTGGTAGAAGCGCTGTAACACGCCGTTCGGCGACGAAACAGGCCAGAACGAAGAAGCCGGCGCCGGGGCGCATTCTGCACCCGCCGCGCGCACCGACTCCCCACCCCGCGCCGGCTCAGAAGTGAAAGCCCTGTGCCAGGTTCAGCAACTCATCCGCCGCGTCGGTGGTGGCGTACTCCAGGTCCGCCGCCGCCGCCGCGAAGATCCGCAGGATGTCGTCGATGGGGCCGTGGACTCGAGTCCGGCCCTCCGCCATCGCTCTGCCGAAGTCGTCCCTGGAGACGGCGTCGGCGACGTTGGCTTTCGACGGGACCCGCTCGAACTCGACGAGCCATCCATGGTGAGCTGCCAGCGACCAGAACGCCGCGATCACGCCGTTGACCGCGCCGTCCTTGCCGTAACCCTTGGTCAGCGCCGCCTGGCCGGCGGTGTTGTCGATGAAGGCAATGATGGCCGTCGGCAGTTTGGCGCCGAAGGTGACGAACACCCACTGACGTAGGGACCATGACGCCGACCAGTGGCTCTCCTCGCCCGGCCCCCAGAGCGAGGCCACCCACCCAGGGCTCGTTGGTCTGACCTGCGACACCGCTGGCGTCGTCGCCGAGAGATCAGGAGTGCCAAGAGCAGCCGCCGCGCCACCCCCCAGTGCCAGCCGTTGCGATGAGGCGATGGCGCGTCCTGTCCTCGACGTGGCCGCTCAGCCCGCCGGCATGTGGTGTAGCTGCTCCTTGACCGGGCTGAGTATATGCAGCTTTCCCTGGTCGGGCATAGTGCCATGGGGCGAACTGACGCCCGCCGGCTAGCCAGCGCTGCTGGGTGTCGGAGGCGCCGCGGGGCCGCCAGACCGCGAAGCTCAGCGATGAACTCCGCCGTGAAGTTGAAGAGGTAGCCCCGCTCACCTTGCTGTCCGGCTCGGTCGCCGATCCGCGAGAAGTCCTGACATGGAGGCGCCGCTATAGAAGAGCACTATGCACTGGCCGTCGGGGTCGATGGACTTGAGTTCCGTCGCCACCTTAGTCGGGTCGTCCTCTGTGATGTCGCCCCTGTGTCTCACGTCGGGGATGTGGTAATCGACGATCTGTATCCCTGTCGACCTCCCAACTGATGATGCCCTGGGGTCGAACGCCGACAGCACAATGACTTCGTTTTTTTTGGGCCGTCGGCCGCAAAGTCTCACCTTCTTGGTGGGGTCGTCGGCTGTGCCGCCGCGGCCGCCCCCACCATAGGACCACCACTGCTGCTGGCGCTTGCCGTCGCCTTTCTCACCAGTCGCTGTATCCGCCGTGCTCCGTCTTCTTCCCTCCGTCGTGGTCCCGTTCGTTCCCGCCGCGGCCTCTGCCACGGCCCCGGCCACCTCTGCGACGCTTGCGGCCCCAGCTGCCGCCCCCGCCTCCTTGGCCGGTCTGCGCCTCCTCGATGTCGTCGTCCGTGCCGTGGGGGCCGTCGGTCCTGAGGATCTCCTTCTCGGTGCGCTTGGTCGGGGCCGGCGATAGGAGAACTTCCGAAGGACTCGTTGTTCCGGAGCGCCATCGCCAGGTTCCATGAAGTCCGCTGCCATTACGCCTGAAGCGCCGGCACATGGTTGGATTTATCCCTGCCACGAACCAATCGACGTATGCCATGACCTCGTCTTCCTCGCTGCCCAGCAGGATCCAAGCCCATCGTGCCGCATTGGCGCCGTCGATGGTGGAGAAGAGGCCCTTCGGCACCCACTCCGTCGGCTCCTCCGGCACCAGGTTGCCGTGCTCCAGCCGCAACGCCTTGGAGTTGGCCGCTGACGTCGTCCTGGACAAGGCTAGGGGGTTGAGGGTTCTGGCTGCCGTCCAGGTGCGTCGTGACACAATCCCGCGATGCCTCCACAAACAGGTGAGTCATGATCGCCGTCACCACGCCGTCCTGTCCATCCTCCACCTTGTAGTCGGTACCGTCGATGCGGGTGCCGTTGATGAAGGGGTGGATGACCTGCGTCGTGAACTGCTCGACGTCCTTGGCAATGAGTGCCAGTGTCGGGGTGGTGTTGATGCGTCGGGCCTTGATATAATCTTTGATGCTGTCGTCGGCCCCAGCCGTGGCCAGGAGGTCGCCCGCCGCCACCGTGGGAAGCGCCGCCATGCTTGGCTAAGGAGGGGATAGTCGGGCCGTCGGGGCGACAAAAGGCTGCGGCGCGAGCCCACGTCGTGACCCCTGTGCTTCAAGCAGCGTCGTCGGTGCCTTTTGTCGTCCGTCGAACCGTGTTTCCATCCTACGCTACGGGCCGTCACGGCTAAGCGCCGGCGGTCCCCCAAGCGGGTCTCCCTCGGTCCCCGCGCTTCGTGGGTATTCCCAAGCCGCGGCTACCAAGGGGGGGGCGCCGACGCGTCCCACGGCTTTCCGCTGACAAAACTCCTTCTCCGTCACCGGCTCGGGCTCGTCGACGTCCACCGCCTCGGAGGGGAAGCAGCGCCGGCAGAGCTTCGGTCCCGGCGGCATGGTGCGTGGGGCTGGCACGTCTGCCCGCGTCCGTCGTGTCCCGCCGGGGGAACTGGTGCCAGTGTGTGGAGCAGCACCGCCTCTGGCACGCCGCTCTCCAGCAGCCGCGGGAAGTGGTCCCGGACCGCCGGCGCATTGATCGCGCCGAGCCTGGCAAAGGTCACGACATGCGCGGAGCCGCCGGCCGCCACCACCTCCTCAGGAAGGCACTCACTGTGGGCGTCGGTCTCGACACCTGGCCATCGGACATGTCGGCTGTCGTCGGGGCGTCCAAAAGGGCAGCGGCGACGAGCAGGACAGCGAGCGAGAGAGAGAGAGAGAGAGAGAGAGGGGGGGAGACGACGAGAGCAAGTGCAAGCACGACCGCCGAGGCTCCAGAAAGCATTCTTTTGAGCGCGCCGGGCTTCGCCAAGAAGCGCTAAAGATACGAGCCGTCGGAAGAGGCTGGTGCTCGCCGGGCTCGTCGGCGAGACCCATGTTGGCGCGTCGGCCTTCAGCCGAACGCCGTGTCGTGCCCATGGCACTCGGCGCACTCGTGCCCGACGTGGTCACGGCCATTGCCGATGACCACCGGCCGCAAGCACCAGCCAACCCACAGCATGTCCAGGTCGCCGCGGTCGCCGTAGTAGGGGCAATTCGGCGAGGAGCACGGGTGAGCGCACCAGCCGGCCACCCGTCGACCCGCCTGCTGACTCATCCAGGGGATGCGCAGCCCGCGGACATTCGCCGGCTGCCTCGTATACCACAATACGAGCAGTACGAGCAGAACGTCGGCGAGTCCGTCGCAGGAGGCGTGGGATGCGCCGACTCCTCGCCGGCCCGGGCTCTGTTCTCCAAGTCGATCACGTCGGCCAAGGACTGCTTGCGCAGATGCCGAACAGCGCCGGGGCTGTCGTAGGAGGAGGCTCGGGTGCCGGCTTTGTGCATAGCCCGTTTATGCTGCCGGTACTCGTCGGTCATCTCCCTCTCCATCGCCGAATTGGAGAGCCAGTTCCGAAAGGGAGCCGCCGTCACGGACCGTCGTCTGGCACCCGCCGACGGTCTCACGGAGCTGTCGTCGGTCATGCGCCGACTGATGGTCGGCTGCGCCGGCCTGGCTGCTCGCCGGCCTTTCCCAACAATCGGGTGCCTGGGCCGGCTCCGTCGGCATGCGGGCCGGCAGGAAGCTCGAGGCCCACGGCACCGGCGCCGCCAGAGGCCGTCGAAAAGCGGGTGGCACATCCACCGTCGGCTCCGGCGGCGGTGGGTCCTGGGATGTAGCCGGTCGCTCGCCGTGCCTCCTCTGTGATCTGCCTCGTCGGCCTGTTCCCTCGGCCGCCGGTGTCGTCGAGGCCCGTGGATCAAACTGCGGGTCGCCGTTGTTGAGGTTGTCCATGCCGAACAGGAGCGACGACGCCGCCTCAAACACGACCTCCGTTGGCGCCACAGGTTGTCGGTGAAGTAGCCCCAGTGTCCTGAGCCGCCGCCCGCTGCTCTGCTGCGCCGGCCAGATGCCGGCCTGGATTGTCGTCGAGACAGGGGGTGCACCGCCCCTTCTGGCGGCAGCCTTGTGCGCACCCCAGCCTCGTCGACCGAGTGTTGGGCGACCATCCGAGGTGCCGGCGTCGATGCTCCTGAAGGCAGCGCCGACTCGGCTTCCATCGCCGACAAGTTGAAGAACGGCCGGCTCGTCGGCTCTGCTCCCAAGAAGGATGCCGTCGTCGCCCTCGTCGGTGTAGGTGTCCCCGAAGGTGTGTCGAGGAACGTCGTTCCTGACACCGCCGTGGGGTCCGAGCCCGCAGCCGTCGGCC
>BGNK01006456.1:0-26858 GCA_003297005.1 Symbiodinium sp. clade A Y106 | reverse complement strand
AAAAAGCTTGGTGCCACTGATATCATGATTGACTTCAGAAGCGGGAAGCCGAAAGACCCGCAAGAAGCCATCATGGCGCAGCATTTCCGCACATACCATCGCTTGTTGGTGGCGCGGGGTGAGACCATACGCCCTGAAATGCATCAGGCCTTCATGCAGTTATGGCACCAGCTGAAGGCGACGGCAAACCCATGGAAGGTTGCTAAAGGACCTGCGAGCGCGGCCATTTGCTATATGCTGGAGCTAGAGTGGAAACCCAGCTCAGCGTCTGCATGGGTTGTTCGTGATGAAGTGGTGAACCTCGCCACGGCGCAGGGCTGCTCCAGCTACTGCATGTGGAGGTCAACTTGAAGAGGTGGGCCAAGATTGCTGACATGGAAGATGACCCGCAGCTGCAGTCTGGCCTGGACTGGAAGCCACATGCTAAGCTCTTGGCGAAGGCAGGGCCGGTCCAAAGAAATGCCCTCCAGTCCGTCTGGCAAGGAGCGCTACGGGCGGACAACAAAGGCCGGGCCTGGCGCACACGCTGTGGTTGCGAGGCCACAGCCAAGCATGTGCTCAGGGACTGCCAATGGTGGCAGGATAACTTTCCGGAACCGGAAGTCTTTCAGAGGTGGCGGAGTGAATACCCGTACCCCTCTCTGTGGACCAGAGGCCTGATGCCTCGGCTGTCCAAACCTGAAGGTGAAATGCCTGTGGTGACCACGGGTCTGTGGCAAGCTGGTGGGGTCATTGATGATGCCACGGTCCTCTATGCCACGGATGGCTCGCCTGGTGCCGGCAATGACCCCAGACTGCNAAATGCCTGTGGTGACCACGGGTCTGTGGCAAGCTGGTGGGGTCATTGATGATGCCACGGTCCTCTATGCCACGGATGGCTCGCCTGGTGCCGGCAATGACCCCAGACTGCATTACCACCTGGGCGGCACTGGCCTACCGGGTGGATGGTGACAACATCGTCCCGGTGGCGACCGCTGCTGCTCCAGTGCAGGGCCAGCAGTCGGTGTACCGATCTGAGGTCAGTGCACTGGGTTTCGTGTGTGCCAGGGCCAGGGGCAGGGGGAAATTCGATGCGACAACAAATTGCAAATCCATGTGCTCCAGGGTGCAAAGGAGAACGGCGCCGCCTGAAACGGCGGATCTCCTCGAGCCTATCCTGGAGGAAAATGCTCGACTAAACCCGGTCTGGGTGAAGAGCCACCTTACGGGGAAGCAGTTCCGGGCTAAGTTCCCAGCGCTGCCAAAGTGGCGGCATGCTGCCAATCAAATGGTGGATGCCCTGGCTCAGGAAAAGGCGGACAGCCGCCGACAGCCGAAAGCCGCACTGTGCCTTGAACGGCGGGACGCGGTGGTTACAAGGCTCAACCAGCTCCTTCGGGACCGCATGGTGGCTATGTTGAACTACGACAAAGACCAGGGTCCTGAGGTTGAGTTTCGGCAGGCCAGCAAGACCAGGGGTGAAAAGCAGCCCGGTTTCCCAAAAGGCCAAGGAGCCAAAGCCAAAGCCCAACAAGCAACGTATCTTGGAGGTTCTTGTGCGAGGAGCGCAAAATAAGAAACACTCATGGGTGCAGGGAAGCGCTGGTGCTACCAACATGACCATCCAGTGCTCCAAGTGTGGCATCTTCATGCAACAAACTGATGCCCCCAAGCTTTTTGAGGTTAAGCTCAACCAAGGTTGGATAGGTACTGTTGTGGCTCCTCCAGGTGTGGTGGTGCACTCTTCTCACAATGTCCTTAACCTGGGGGAGGAGTGGACCTGTACTAAGTTTGGTAGAACCGCTTGATTGGCAGTGATGGTAAGGATGCACGTGCTAGACACGCTAAAGTGGATGCGGCTATCAAACTGTGCAGCCAAGACCCTTTGGCTCAGCAGCGGGAGAAGAAGCCGAAACCGGTCCAGGGAGTAGCGCCCACAAAGGAAAGCCAAGGTCAGCAAAAGCTGACCCTTGGTGTGCAAAAGCTCCAGTCTCGGAGTGGTGTCCCACCCAAGAACCCAAGGCACGAGCCGCGAAGGACAGGCAACTCGCTTGCACAAAACCAATCGGGCCCCACCTCCGCCTCCCTCCAGGTGAACTCTCGGAGGAGGAGAAGCTGGGTCATGATGAGCCGGTGGATACTTGCTTTCGAGGGGGAACCTGCTCGGTGAAGGCCCAAGGCGGATCCTTTCTCCTTTGGCAGCATGGCAGCTGCAGCCGCCAAAAAACATGGCGCAGTACCGGGGCGCGGTGTTGTCTAAAGGACCTAGTGAGCCTAGGCAATGGGCCGTTCAAGTGCGGGTTGGTTGGCATGGTTGAGCACCTGACTTGCCGCAGGCCATGGCGGCCCTTTTACAACCCGGCCTGAAGCCTGAGTGGTCAAGGTGGGATTCACACACTACTTGGTAAGGAGACGATAATCATAAAAATGCTCCTCTTGTTGTCCGCTGGGTGTCACATCCAGAAATGTGGCTCTGGACTTTACATCTTGCCGGGCCAATTGCCTGAAACATCGTTTTCTTTGACAAACCTGAGCTATGTTGTCCAATGTCATGAGCAATCATTTACATAAAGACAGAGAGCAAAGGATCACCTCAAGGAACATGGCAACGCGTCGCAAACCTTGTTTCCTGTCATGCTCCGCATGCAACGCAACTTTGGCTCAAGCCTGAACCAGACTCGCAGCATGCAAAGGACTAACAGGTCTGCCACACGTGCTATATATACCCTACTGGCAAGGGCGATCCTGGCGCACAGGTGTATCGAGTCATCTCGTGTTGCGAAAAAAACGTCCGATACTGCCTGCGTGAGGAATTGCCAGCTGACCAGCATTGAGTGTGGCGATTGCCGTAAGAACGTTAAGGACAACTACATTATCATACAAAACTCGGGTGACGCGAGCGACAATACATAATATAAATAGAAAATACAATATAAAAAAATAATCTTGATATGGATGATGTTTTAGTGTGTGTTCAAAAAATACAATGTCTCTCAATATGTGCAAATTCCCAAATAATTTGACAATTTTGGAAATGAAACATAACCTTGAATGCAAAACACTCTTTTCATTGCTTCTCGACCCACGGCAAAGAAGAAACAATCCTTCCAGGATTGTGTTGCCTCTTGTAGTCCATGAAGCCAGGAAGTCCACCGACCCAAGAAATCTTCATGGTTGCAGGTGGTCTTCTCGAATTCCATTCTGCAATATTGCACTTCAGCGCTATAACGAACAACACACGGAGGATTGCGACGCAGGATAAAAAAATAAAGCGCGTAGCACTCGGCGCTTGACCAATGGTCGCACCCTTGAGGATCACCACTGGTTGCCACGGCCCATCGACGCCTCTGTCCACGCTCTCGTGTTTGCTCGTCATCTCTGTTGCCCTGGAACTTGCCCTTCCCCTTTTTCTTGTCCATCCAATTGTTGACATTGCGAGCTTTGCGGTTGCCGTCTTCATGACTTGACGAAGAAGATACCGTTTCAAGATGGCCAAGGCGCCAGAAACGGTTGCGCCCCTCCTGCGTGGCGGCTGCGGTCATGATGGACTGTTGCCCTGTGTCGAGAAACTCTCCTCGGCGTGATCAATCAAGAATCCAAGATGAAAGGGCAAAACGGCTTGACGTGTGTCCCCGGAGTTGTCATTGACCCCCTCAAGGAACTCGTCAAAATCGGCAAGATCGTCGGCGTGTTCAGGTTCCGGATCGGATCCCTGAACATCAACCTCCATCTCAGGTTCTGCCACGGTCACAGAACTTGGCATGCCGACGCTGTGCATAACCAGGTCACCGGGATGGGTACGCTTGATCATGACGACTTCTGCCCCTGGTAGTCGATGGCTGTTGCAAGCTCCGGGAGCAACCTCTTTTTCTCGGCGTTGTGAAGACGGGATGGCATGCCGCAAAGCAGTTGCATCAAACGAGCTGGTGTTTTCATTTTCTTGAAATCGTGGAGTACAAGCGAAGCCTGATACTCGAGCTCCATTTCATCCTCAAGTTCCCCATCCATGATCTTCTCAATGTGATCAAGTCCCTGTCGATCGGTGTCCTTCGGTATGCAAAACCAGACCTCCTTCACGGGAGGCTGAGGGCACAGGACGGGTCACATGAGGCTGCCACTGTCTATAATTCGTCCTTGTAACCTTGTAACTTGACAAGGTCCAACACTGGAATGTGGAGAACGACTAACGGGTGCGTGATTCCCACAACCACTGACGCGTTGTTTCTTGGTGATGTTCCTTGCATCCCATGGAGGAAAGATGCCAAAGTAGCTGTGGAGCCGCCCGGTGTCATACCTTGCATAGTGTGCTTCTTGGATACTGGTTCCCGGAAGGACCCCACGTTCCACGATCGGAAAAAATCCCGCAACTTGTTGAATGATAAGCACTCCCTATCTGATTCACCAGCGACATTGAAGGCGAAATTGCGAGCTTGTGCGGGTCAAGCTCCATCAGATTCTTCCCAGGATCACAATGAACAAAGTGTCGACCCAAAGCTTGTACGGCCCAGGGTCGAACCGATCCGTCACTGTATCTCAGTAAGCTGGCCCAACAACAAACGTAGAATGATTGACAACGTTCATAAGTTAACTTTTCAGTTGCGGCACATCGTCGGATTAAAGGTTTTTGGGCTTGCAATTCGAAGATTGCTTATTGCTCGGTGTAATTGTTCTTTTCCGCTTCCTCACACCATGAGTTTCACACCCGAAGGCAATTTGCACAAGACCTTCCCGTGCTTGGCAGCCAACACCTGCACATTCCCGCAGGGCCTCCCAGCTTTACTGCCCAGCATGTCCAGGTTGAAAACACGAAACCCATCTGTGTTTTCTTTATTGGTGATGCTTTCATCAGAAGAGCCATCACAACGTACCGCCCCCCCCAGAGCGCATCATGTTGTCCGACATGCATGCATGGGCTGTTATCTGCACAAAAATTCCCAAGAGTTTGTTGTTGGTGCTGTATTTTTTCGTTGAGGCATCTGCGATTATCAGAGATGACGTTGGTGAGCATAAGATCGATGAAGATAGAGATTTAGACGACTTGCTCCCAGGGGGAGTACGCTGTCAGGCTTCCTAAGCATTCCATCGAAACTTTTTATTCTATGAATTTCTGTACATATATATCTAAAAATAAATTTAGTAAAACAAATTATATTTAATTCAGATTTTATATCTTTCGAAATATGCCGAAATAATATTTAGCATCATTTCTTTTTTTGATTTTTCTCAATAATAATTTACTATGAAATTCTTTTCATTTAAAATTTAAGATACCAAAAATTTTATCATATCATCGAAGAACCAACATATATCAATATTCTTATTTTTCTACAAAATAGATTTCCCGAAATTCACATACAATAGCATATCGTAAAATACTACCCTAACAAGAAATTTATTATCTAATAAAACGAAACAATTCGAAAGAAATATACAATACTTTCTGAAATTTTCCAAGAGAAGAATACAAATATATAGCATAAAATAGATATTCTTCAAAAAGAAAACGAATATTGAATTGAAAATTAATTAACCAACAAAAATCAAAAATAAAATTGCTTCTTAAACGAAAATAAATAGATTTATAAATAAGACAGAAAAACGATAAGAAGAAAAAAAAATCAAGAAACAAGAAATAACAAAATAAATTTTAATAGAATCCTTATTTACGTGTTTTCTCTCCCTCTCTCCTCCTTCCTCTTTCTCGTTCTCTGTCTTTGATTCTCTCTCTCTCTCCTTTTTCTGATTCTCATTCATCATCTCCATTTTTCTATTTCTCTCTCATGCTCCCGAGCTGTCTCCTACTATTTCTATGCCTATCCCTCCCTCCCCTCCCTTCCGCATCTCCCCCTCTTCCTTCCTCTCCCTCGCTCACTCGCGCTCCCTCCCTGGCTCCCCTCCCTCTTTTTTTCTCCTCCTCTCTCTCTCTCTCTCTCTTTACAACAACAGCACCAAGATCAATTATGACAAGAAACAACAAGAAGGACAACGGCAATATCATCACTTCTTGGTCCCAGCCGATTTATCACCACAGTTCCTTTCGCACGAAATCTTGGCGAGACTCGACCTATCCCTCGAACACCGTGCATGCCCTATAGACCAATAATAACGAGATTCGTCAAATATTTTTAAGTATTTTTTCAATACATACAGAAAATTATTCGCTCTACTTACATGCCACAATGTATTGAGCACAAAGGCGACGTTCATGATGTTTTTAACCATGCATATTAAAAAGTAGTGGCCAAATTCTTTACGCTTGCAAGCAGAAAATATGCATTCCCAAATTGATTTGCTTCAGAAGCCTGTCGAGATTCAGCGCCGCATGCAAACAAAAGCCGCTCTGACAGGCTCGGCCTTGAACCATCAACGCAAAACCCGTTTGTTTCAAACAGCTCGAAAATCGACACAACCCGAACTGATGTCGAGGGACGAAATAAAGGAAATTATGAGGGACAAAACTCAGCATGAGGGACGAAATTCAGCTGGAAGCCCACGCCTCATGTCAGCTTCCACACATCTGACGCGGAATGGGGCCTACTGGACACCAGTCCATATGGCAAGTTTGTCCTGAAGGAAAAGCCAGGCCGTAGAGAAACTAGCACCAGGAGTAGCAGCAGCAGCAAGCAGTACTATAGTAGCGTCGTCGCAGCTGCTCCAAAACAACAAAAGGCAACCACAACACCACAACAACACATCAACAAGTACAACAACAACTGATATCCGTTGCTGCTAATTTTACTACTACTACAACGACAAATCCTACGACTACTGCTGCTGTTCGTTCGAGTGCTATTCTTTGCTACCCTTTATAGTGCGTCGGTCTGGGTTTCTTCGCTACCGGGCAAGACTTATACTAGTAATGAAAAGACAGAGCTTGTCTCCGAGAGCGGGAATTTCGAGCCTGTTGCCAACAGTTTCGGCGCGCTTGGCAATTGGAGTTTATCACTTAGGCTCAAACCCTGAAGGATTTGGGGTGTGGGTCTGTGGCTCGGGGCTTGGGGGACAGTTCTGACTTTCGGAATCAAGACCTTCATAGTCTGAACCTTGGCTGCTTTGCATACCCCTTCCTATGACATTGATGATGCCGGCCAAAGAGCTGTTCAGAACAAGCCTCACCGGCTGAACGTTTTGTACCCTTGTGCCATGCTGCTTGTACCTGACTGCTGGCAACGGCACGACAAGAAGTCGGATTCAATGCTTGCTTGGCAAGCTGGTGAAAAGCCCACGGCGATTCCGCGGAACGTGAGACTGCCCAAGCCTTTGTGACCATCTTTTCCTGCTCTAAGTCAGCAACTCGGTGTCGAATGTGACTGTCTGTTGACGATGACTGCTCAAGTAAGTATGCTCAGAACGGCAAGAATGCAGGACAACGTATGTTCATTGACGATAATGAAGGGCTCCAGGCTATGTCAATCGAGCAGTCGGGATTGGATTCCAAAATGCGGCAACATGTTCGGGCTTGCGGCATTCAGCTGCAATCAGAAGACTTCATTAATCAGGGAAAGCGAACATCCTTTGGCCCTCTACCTCCAGCAGCAACCAGGCGCTTACATTAGCCAACACCCTAGCAAGCCTGAATTTGTTCGAGTTGGAGCATTTCCGCCCCCACGGCGGAAGCAAGGTGGAACCATCATGCCGTTGGCATGTTGCTCACTCGTTGCTGACACCGTCCTGAGAAGCCATGTGAAAAGCGACAGGCTTGTGCAGTGCCGAGCCCAGTGGCACGGACAGCAGTCGCGACTACCGACTGCGACTGACAATCACCCTTCGAACAGTCCATCCCTGTTGTAGCAAGATCGAATGTTGTAGGCTGGGTATAGGGATGATTGGGTGTGCATCGTGCTATCATGTAGGGTTTGCTTTCATATTCCTGGACGAAACCCTGATCCCCGTAAACCCAAACTACAACCGGCACCCCAAACTCGAGTATTTTCTAAATAAAAGCTGAACCTTGAAAGCGTATTCCTTAAGCTTTAACAGTGTCAGGGTTTAGGGTTTAAGCTTTGGGGGCTTTTAGGACTCAGGGCATTGTTGGTCAGCTACCACTTGCGGCATCATTCGGTTCGCTTCACAATGATAATAGGAATACCGCTCTACTGCTTCTAGGATAATACAGTTGCTTCCCCTCAAAAAAAAACCAGGCACAACTCCAGCTACGAGGGTTCTTCACACCGAACCGACGCTTGGCAACTCTAAACGGGAATTTCCGAAAATTAAGGGTACCTTTTTTGGGGGTCCTTATAATAAGGATCCTACTATTGAGGACACTATATTAGGGTCCCCTGTTTTCGGAAACTCCCAAATCATAGTCGGGCTTTGGCACAACAAAGTTCGGTGCCTACAAAAGAGACAAAGAGACATTGGAAAAACTGCAACAGAGCCGTGACTGTTTCTTTGCCCAACTTTCCCATATAATTTGTTCGGTTGCTTTGAGTTTCATTTGCGGTTGAGAGTTATACGCAAACCCTGGAAACCATTTTCTATGTCCTTCCTCACGATCGGTGGTTTCTCGCCAGTGCAAAAACCTTCGTATGTCTTTACCATGGTACCTACCCTAAACCTTAAACCCCAAAGCCTAGACCCTACACCCCTGGACCCTAAGCCACTAAACTATAACCGCTGACCCGTTAAATCCCAAAACCCAAAGCGACTTGATAAACCCTAGCTATTAACTTTGCAACCGCTAAACCCTAACCTGAACCACTAGCCTCAAACCCTAACACCTAAACCACTAAAGCTTAAAACCTGAGCCACCGCCCCCGCCACCGCCCCCTAACCCACCAAATCCAAACCACTAAACCCCAAACCACTATACACCATCATAAACCACTATATCCTAACCCCTGGAACCTAAGACCTAAGTCACTAAACCCTAAACTAAACACCAACCCCTAAACCACCAAACCCTGAACCTTCAACCACTGCTGCCTCTGCAGGAGCAGCCGGGGTCGCCTCTGCTTGGCTCCCAGAAACGGCGAAGCATACTTGGAGGGTCATCGGTAGTTATAAGTAGGGTAACTATACTTATAACCCTAGAGGACTTATAACCCGACTTATAAGTACCCATGTAGAGGTTCCGGATGTTTCGGGCGTTCTAAGGGTTTATGGTTCAAGATGGGGTTTGAGGGTAGGGCTGGGACTTGAAAGTTCATGTATGGCTTCAAACTTCTGCTTAAGTTGTGGGGCTTGAAAAGCGGGGGCCTTCCGCCGCTGCTGCTGCCACTACTACTACTACTACTTCTGCGTACAACCCATCAGTTCTCTGCCCCAAGAGCCTCCTCCCTGAACCCGGAGGTGTTCGAAATTCTCGTTGCCTAGTAGCCAACCCAAAATGAAACGCAAAACCCTAAACTCCTAAACCCTCAAAAGGGTAGTACTAGAAGACCTGGGTTGAACAGAAGGATCCGAACTTCGACGAGTCGGGCCCCCAAATCTCTGATGTGCAGGGACCTAGGTAGCAGAAGCAGTAGTACGATTGTCTATGATTTCGTGTTTAGGATTGTAGAATGGTTTGGAACAAGCTTCTGAAGAGCTGGAGACAAAAACATGTCATTTTGAGTCCGCTTTATTGCCCGTAAAATTCCACCCAGCCCTTCGGATTTCGGACCCGTCGTCGCCCCCGGGCAGTCCCAAACATCCCGGCCCCTTCCCGGCGCAACTAACCCCATGCATTGTTTAGCTTTGAACTTGCCTTGTGCTTTGGCGGAGGGGAGGGTGGGGGGGGGGGGNGGGGGGGGGGGGGGGGGGGGGGGGGGTTTGGGAAAAAATTGGGAGTGGCGGGTGAGGCCATGTTCCTGTCACTCAGTCACCCACTCACAAAATGTCTTCAAGTATGCAAGCTGACCTAAATCCGCCCACTAGTTCACCAAACACAAGAGTACCGTCTCCCGTACACGTCGCCACCGTTGCTACAATCCCCATCTTTCCACCAAGCCCAATGTCTTCTCTAGTCTAGCACGGCTACTAAGAGCCAGCAATAAAACATTCCCATCTTTAGTCTCTAGCGCTCCTAAACTCTAAGCCCCAAGTCCTTTGCCTGAAACCCTAACTTCAGGATTCAGGATTCCACCAACAAACCCCTAAACCCTAAAGTCCAAGATTCCACCAACAGACAACTAAAGGCGCCTCAGTTGGAGGAGACTCTGCCGGTGCCGCCTCAGCTGGAGCCTTCGAGGATGTGCAAGGCTCTGACTTGTGGCTGCCCAGACCCTACCTGCAGCCGAAAAGACCTACCTTTTTAGGTTTCTTTATTGTGATTTCTATAGTTCCTTAGGAAGGTAAGTCTCTTGGGCCACAGGTAAGCCCTGAGCCCTCAACCCTTTATAAGCCCTACGTAAACCTTTAAGATCTCTGAACCCTAAATCGTTTAGGATGCAGAGTTCGGAGTCGAGGATGAGGCCTACCGTGGGGCTGTGATTTTTGGCTTTAGTTCAGGGTGGTACCTGCTGCCGAAAAGACCTACCTTTTTAGGGTTCCTTATTATGATTTCTGTAGATATATATATATGTCTTGTGGGCCACAGGTAGCTTCCAAAGCTTTCAAGAGCTTGGGATGGCAGACTCTAGACGCACCTTGCATCCCAACCCTGCCAGACGGCGCACCCCTCTACCTCAAAACGTTCCAAGAGCCCAACTATTATCCTATGTTGAACTATTGCTTAGCGTTCTTCATGTCATTACCACTATAGACAATATCTCCCAAAAGTGTACATATTCTAATTCTCGACGCCCTCGAAACGAGCAGGCTCGCCCCTGACACGGTTGAAATCTGCTACGAAAAGCAGCTCCTTATGAAGACAATCCCAAAGGGTGGCTTTCCGACACAAGGGCCTTTTCTTGGGCGTCTTCATAATGTCATAATCAGTATCCCTTTTAATGTACTCCCTGCTTCAAACAATAACTATCTGGGCAACTCGGAAAAAAGATTGTAAGGTCTCGACAGCCTCAGCAGGTGCTTCTGCAGCCACGGCCGCCGGTTCCTTCACAAATAGCCGATGTAGACGTCCATCCTTCCCACCTTCCCTGAATCCTAAACCTTCCTTCAGGTCACAAACTCACAGGCTGGGAATCCTTGACGAAAGTGAGCCTCGACCCTTGGACTCTTACTGGAAAGAATAGGGCCGAAGCGAAACGGGCCTGATGAAGTGTTTATCTTTGAATTCTAGCCCCCACACACCAAAAAAACCTGCCTCGAAATATCGTATCTTTTCGCCTCATCAGAATCCGCGGAATAATCGCTGGAACTCTCTAACTGCTGCCATACAACAAGCCATCCAAACTCAAAGAGACCATCCCGCTACAAACAATCATACTAAGCATTGCCTATAATAGCCCCTTTGTTACTGATCATGCCAAACGTTGCCCGAACACACATTAAACATTGTCAAACCCACTATGTTTCGCGTACAAACCCTGAAACCCCTCAGAACGCAAATGTTCATGCTAAATGCTGTCATACATTCTGCACTACTCTTACTATGTATGCCTTAAAACTCGTGCAACATAAATACCAGCATACATGATCATGCTAAGTATTTCGTATACCAGATATACTCGTAATTCCTACGACAGCCGTCATCACAATCCGTATCGTCATCGTCATTTCCCTAGTAGAGCCGTCTCACAATCTGTTTCAACATCATTTTCCCTACTGAAACCGTCATGGCAATCTATATCACCAGCGTTATTACCCCAAAATGTTGCCTGGAACCCACACCCGCCAAACACCAACAAACATACTCAGTTTTGCTTACCATCTCATTGTACCACCCAGGCACAAACAGTCGTGCTAAGGGTTGCCGATAATGCTTCTCTAACTACGGCAATTTTTCGATATTGAATGTTCGCAGTTTTAAATATCCTTACCTATGCGATGGTGTCTAACAAAACCCCTTCAATAAGCATTATCATGATTCGTATCACCACCATCATATGAAGCTATATCACTACCTCCGAATCTAATTGCTTTCACGTGCACTTGCATCTAAGGCATATAAAACAGGTCATCCAAAGACAGCACGAAAACACAACCCACTATCCACTTTTAGGATAGCTCTTATGGCTTACGCTTGCACGAGCTGTGATGCCCGCACACAAGGACTCTTACAACGACAAGCAGACACTCAATCTGGTGTCCCCGCTGAGGGTATCAAAGGGAAGCACGATTTGGCAGGAGATGAAACCTGGAGATGAGTTCTACGGGAGCTACAAGTCTATGATCAAGGACAAAGAGGTTCCGGGACAGCTCTTCAGTGTGGAATGCCCAGCTATGATCAGACCAGATCGTCTACATGCTCCCTTCGCGGTGAACCTGGTCACCGAGTGCTGGTTGTAGGGTACACAGTGAGCAAGTGGGAGAAGCTTCTGGACCATCAATGGGAAGATTTGGAGGTGCTTGGTTTCCGGCTTCCCGACCGAAGGCCAAGGATCCTTATGTTGAGGGGCGGGCGCGAGGGTCGGAGCCACTGGTCCTCCACCAGACTTGGCAGGTGCATCAACTACGGTGCCTCCATCTGAAAGTACCGCTGTTTCCGGAGGGCCTTCTTGGGCCCAGGGTCGTCGACTGAGTCAGGGTCGACGTTGCAAAGGCCAGGGTCGCGAGAACGCATGGAGATCAGTTCAGGCACCCCAGGCCCCTGGAGTGAGACTACCGTGTCTTCAGGCCCCAGAAGCAGAACTGAGTACTTCCCGGAGATGGGTGGTGAAAGACTTGATGCGTTGGTGGTTCCTGGAGGTCGGGTGGAGCTAAGGTTGAGATGGGCCATTCGTTATGTTCCAGCTGAGCCGGAGGCGGAGGAGGTCCTGATGACGTCAACTCCCATTCTTCCTTTGGGCCACGATGAGGAGCAGAGATTGCGCAGTAGAGCTACGTGGTTGTCCGAATTCCTGGAGGAGGAAAGAGCTATCCGAGCTCGTCAAGCGGAACGTGGTGAGTATCCTACGCAGCGTGAGAGACAGGTGTTCTACCGGTTGGATGAGGCCTTGGACTACATCAATGAGCTCTTGGCGACCAGTCATCAGACCAGACAGGCCCAGGGAGTGACCATGATGAGGATGGCGGTGACCCCCACAACCTCATGTTGAAAAATAGATCCTGCTATGCAATGCCAGCTCCGTCGTTCAGGCCCATTTCGCAACATTAAGCTAATTACCATCTCATGTAGTTGCCAAACGCGTGAGTACTCGATAGCATTTGTACGCACCAAACACGCATAATAGTTGTGAATATACTATCCAAGTACCACTTAAACTTGATCCTTCTAATATTTAGTTTAGGTGTTCGATCGCGTTTTCTGACAAGCATGCCTATAGGAAACATCCCAAAACTTATGGTCGTTGAAGTTGATATTGAAGCCGTGATTGATGAGCGCCAAATTGAACTGCAGTGTGCAAACCAACATTTGTTTAACATCTTTGCTACTTGTACAGGGCACTAGTCTCGCCGGGTATCAATTTTCAGCTAAATTTATGCAAGGTGATGAGAACGCTGTATCATCATATCGCCCTTGTTTGTGTGGGTGTGATGCATAAAGAATATGTGCCTGTTCTACAAGAAACATTCAACGTGCGAGCCAGCGAATCTGTTGTATAGATGTGTGCGCGCATATGGCATATATGTGATATATCAGGTCTCATATTTCAACATAGTTGAAACAAGTGCAATGACGTTGATGCGAAGGTGCACATCATTTGGATGGATCGGCATATGCCATGGATGCACTGGAACCTCACCATTATCGACGGACTTCTTGATGTGCTTGGCGTTTGGACGTGCCAACTTGATGGTGGGCTTATCACCGGAGGATGCCGCGGTGGTTGAAGGAGCACGCGCTGAGGAGAAAAACTCTCAACAACTACGTACAGATGTTGCTCATGACCGTACATGTGTAGCGAGCATTTACACATGGCAGACTCCCGGGTGCGACAGGGAGATGGAGCTTCTACTATCTACCAGGTTACCATAAGGACTTCACCCCCGACGCAGCAAAGCTCCTCGGCTGGAGCTTCAGCCGTCGACGGGGAGGCCTTGCAACTCGTGTCCGGTGTACAATCAGATGCCACTATAGAGTGCTTCCACCGGTTACAAGCAGGACTTCGACCCTGAACCCAAACGGTCAGCAAAGCTCCTCGGCTGGAGCTTCAGCCGTGGACGGGGAGGCCTTGCAACTCGTGTCCGGTGTACAATCAGACGGATACCATGCCTTTTAAGAGTGCTTGTACCAGGTCACAAGCAAGACTTATACTGATTCCAACACGAAACACAGAGACACAGCAAAGCTCCTCGGCTGGAGCTTCAGCCGTCGACGGGGAGGCCTTGCAACTCGTGTCCGGTGTACAATCAGATGCCACTATAGAGTGCTTCCACCGGTTACAAGCAGGACTTCGACCCTGAACCCAAACGGTCAGCAAAGCTCCTCGGCTGGAGCTTCAGCCGTGGACGGGGAGGCCTTGCAACTCGCGTCTTGTGTACAATCAGACGGATACCATGCCTTTTAAGAGTGCTTGTACCAGGTCACAAGCAAGACTTAAACTGATTCCAACACGAAACACAGAGACACAGCAAAGCTCCTCGGCTGGAGCTTCAGCCGTCGACGGGGAGGCCTTGTAACTAGTGTCTTCTGTACAATCAGACTGTTATCATGCCGTTTTCGGGTCGGGGGACTCTTCGTGGATTGAGAGTCTGTTGCCTTTAGATTGCTATAGCTTTTGCATTGAAGCACTTCGGTTCAGGACCCCCGGCTCTTCACAGCCGGAGACTTGAAGGAATTTGTGATGGGGTTCTAGTACTCGGGGTCTAAGCTTTCTGAATGTCGAAATGACCTGTCTTCGTGACTTGGAGTGCAAGCTCGCCAGGAGCTTCCATCAATCTTGAACGGTCTAGGGTTTAGGGTCCCTAAGCCCTTAACCTCTAAACCCCTAACCCTAACCCCTAAAGCCTGAACCCTAAGCCCTAGACCCTAAATCTCCTGCTTCCGTTTGGCACATGAGGGCTGGTCTTCTGCTGTTGCGAGGTTTCCGTTAAACCCTGAACCCCAACCCTAAAGTCCTAAAACTGAAATCGGGGCGAGCGCCCTTTATCAAACTTTGCTGCGGGGATCCGAAGCCCAGAACTTGAGGGACTGGGACACTAAGGCTCCAGGCATAAACAGTTGCATAAGGGTGTTTAATAACAATATTCATCGCAAAACTAGTAAAAACAATGATAAAACTACAAATATAGTCACAATGTGAGCAACAGTATGACACATGTAAGACGAATAGAACATGTTACTATAGTTATAACAAGGAAACCTCAAGAGTAATGTATGTATTTTTTCGGCTAATACAGTACATCCCAGAGACGTATCTTGCCGCTGAGAAGTCTGGCAAAAGTCGAAGGCCGCAAATGAGTCCCTTTCTGACTCCTCCTAAGCTCTCTGCGACCCTTTGCCCCCATCGAGAGTTGACTTTCGAAGAGTGTTGTTGTGCGTTTTTCCGTTCAAGGTTCGATTTATTACACGGAACAACTAGTGAAAACTCATGGAAAGTCGATGAGATCCCAGAGAAAGAAGTAACATGCCCGTTACAGACCGATGCTCGGGAGAGAAGGAGGGCCCCCTGAACCCCGGAGCCCCAAACCCCTAAACCCTAAATCCTAAACCTCTAAACCCCTACACCCTAAACCCCGGAGCCAGGCACCTCAGCTGAAGCCTCCACCGTCTTCGCATCGTCCTCCTTCGGAGCCTCTTCTTGAGTGTCATGCATGCGACCAAACAGGGATCCCTTTAAGGGTTACTTTAAGGGAGACTATAAGGGCTCTATAAGGTTCAGGGTTTAGGGTAGGATTCTGGACGATTGGCCCCAGACCGATGTTACGACCTGTTTTGCCAGGGGACGCACGGGATGTTTGAGGTTTACGGCGCTAGACTCACGTTCTCTCACTCACGAGTTCGACGTCAGCTGAAACACGGACAATAATGTTGACAGCAGGCCACTACGGCTAGCAAGCCAAACCAAAACCTGAATTGGGAAATTGAGATTTGGGATCTCTCCGCCCCCGTCTAACTGCCAGGCATAAGACGAGTGCAAGAAGAAAGCTTGGGCGTTTCGGGCTAAAGGTCTGGCAGTCTAGCATTGTTAACGCAGGATGCGCCATCAGAATTTGCCGACGGAGATCAGCATGCCTCAGGATCGACGTTGGCAACTTCAGGTTCAAGCTTTGCTGCATGATCCTCTAAAGCCGCGAACGCAATGTTGCCCAGCGGGAGGCCTATGTCCGAAAATGGTTCCACAGGAGCTCACACGGTTTTTCACTAGAAACAGACCTGCAAAACCTGCCGGCGTTGGTCGAAATCCCGGCACATATGTTCAAATTGACCGGAATGTGAAGCCAGGACCGATTCTGCAAGCACTTATGGTAATTTGGGCATAATATAGGCGCCTGAATAATTCGACCAGGGCTTTGGAGCATATTATACTTTAAGGCCTCTATATTACGATAATTTGGGTATATGGATCCCTATTATAAGGACACCAAAATAAGGCACCCCTAATTTTCGGAAACTCCCATATGTGACTCTTGTGCAGATATATGGAGTCGGCCAAAGGTCGTGTGGAACAGGATGATGTGGATCTTGGGAGGGGCGGGTGACCCTATATCTATATCTATATCTGTATCTGTGTATATACATATATGCCATACAGATCTGTATTTATATAACTTATACATTTACATATGTCTAAACCCCTATCTGTAGAGTTATAGTAATGTTTATCTTCTTGTTTATAGCTGTATAGGTATGTGTGTATGTATGTATGTAAGTATGTGTGTCTATGTGTGTCTACATATGTATGTATGTGCAACCGAAATCCTAAACGCTGGGATTCTGAAATCCAAGGCCCAAGGCCCTAAAACCCAAGACCCGAAGCTCCTCAGCTTCTTTCTTGTCTTCGGTTTCGGTGTCCTGACAGACGGTCTTTCAAGGTGCTTCACAAGGCTTGAACCTCTTTTGAATTTGGGGTTTACGGTTTAGAGTTTAGGGTGCTTCAAAAGGCTTGAATCTTGGGGCTTAGGGCTTGGATTCGCGCAGCTGGGATGATTCAGGGCTGAAGCCTTTGATTTGCTTCCTGTGGTTGCTGCGTTGCTAAGGAGCTCTGCGTTGAGTATAGAAGCCTACATCTCCGAACTAGGGGTTTCTGTGGTGTTCAGGCCCCAATGTTGCCGGTTTTGCATGGAGCAACGAACGAGCTGTGGTTTAGGGTTTCGGGCCTAGGTTCAGGGTCAGGTTTTAGGGTTTAGGGTCCTAGGTTTAGCATTATGTTATTGAACCGCACTGAAGCTTGAAGACCCTGGATAGCCAAGAAGCCCTCAGTCAGCCCTAAAAATGCAAGGCCATAAGTCCTAAATTCTTGAGGCCTACATGGGAAACTCCAAAAACCCGAAGCCGTACCCCCAATACAACTGATTGGCTGACAAAGCCTTACTTCCTGCGGGCTGAAAACATCGCAACACTGCAAGCACAGGGTACTGGCGACGAATTCAGGACACGTTCCAAGACCTGGTGTCATACTTAGTTGAGTGTTGTAGGTGTAGGGCAACTTCAGAACTATTTGAGCGAAACCTTCTCAAAGATCAAAGACTTGTCTGGGACAAGGTCTCCGGACTCATGAGGTGATGATGCTTCGAGGTTTGAGCTCAGGCAAAATGGCCGTAGAGAACTACTCACTGGTGCTTAGTAGGGAATGTGGGAATGGATCTGTACAGAAGTCCCTATATAATCCCCAATAATAGTCCCCATAACCCATTCCCACATTCCCTACTCAGCACCAGACAGACTACGATGGCCGCCGCCTTCCTAGTCTGAGCACTTCCTGTAACACGGTATGCAAGCTAGGTGTAAGGTCGGAGAGCGCCCGAAATTCAAGCCAAGACCCTAAAACCTTCATCTCGTATATATGCCCTACAGGCACTAAGGAACCCGCAAAAGAACCGTGAGACAGGGTTTTGGGATATATACTACGAAGCATAATCAGGAACCCCCAAAATAGTATAGGTAACTATTGTGGCCTTTATATTACCCCTAAACCAGAGCTCGCCTTTGCCTCGCCAGGCTTGCTTGCAGGCTCCTCTATCGGAGGGGGATAAGAGATAGGAGTCCGGTTCAGAGCTACGGGGAGACCTCGGAATTCGCTCTTGTTCGCTTTTACGCCCATGGTTATTTCCGTGTGATGGGCATATACTCGTTCTTGTTGATAGTATTGCAGCGCAAATTGCACGTCGCTGACCTTGGGCCATTCAGCGTTGTCGACGGGATGCAGTCTTCAAAAGGCTGGAATTTGTGATGCCAACGTGTCGTGACCAATTTGGTGGCAGTAATTACACACTGGACTGGACCTTGCAAACTACTTGTGCTCTTGCTGAGTTGGGAAATGCAACACATACACAACCAGTGCTGCGGCTGCCGCTGCTGCGAATGTAGTCGCCTTGAGAACTAAAATAGAGCGTTGGTGGTCTACTCTGCTACAGCCGTAAAAAGACTATGAGGGGACATTTCGAACGCATGCTTGGGCGGAGTCGCTGTCCTGGCTCGCTACTCCTACTCCTACTACTGCTACTGCTACTGCTACTGCTACTACTACTACTACTGCTACTACTATTACTACTACAATGACGACTGCTACGACTACGACCTACGACGGCGACGACTACTAGCACTACCAGCACCTCCAACTACGACGACGACTACTGGTACTGTTACTACTAATGCGACGACGACGGCTGGGTTTGCGAACTAACATCCCGGGCACGGAATCCGAAATCAAAATGCCGATTGTTTCAAAAATCGATATCCTACACCCTGAAATCTCCAAAAAAACCTGCGCCCCCCTGCGACCTCGGCAGGGGTCACGACAACATGTGGAGCCTCAGCCGCCTTCGCCTGCAACAAACAACGAGCTTGGCTTTGTAAGGCATGCCTGGATTGCGTGAATGTCTTGACAGGCTGTGCCGGACGCTGGTGGGTTGTTTGGAACCTCTGATCCTCTTCTGGGAACTCTAAAGCAACCCCTACTGCACCAAGCAGGTGTTTCAGGGTCAAGGTTGTCTCTGTCTTGAGAGGCTTCCTCGCCTTGTCTTTTCCCTCGTCTTCGTGGTGTCAATGCTTGTGATTTAGTGTTCCGGACTCTGTACCTTTGCAGTGCCAGGGGCTTGCCGAGCTACATCCCCTCTCTCTAGCTGTGATGCAGCAGGGCCTTCTCATCCCAGCCCAGACGGGCATACACATGATTAAGGCGGAACCGTGGACAGGTCAGACTAATGTCGCAACCATTGGGTTGTTGGTTCACATGTTGTATCCACATCCGTATTTAACACGAAAAGGAACACTTAGAACATCGCCGCCCTGAAGTACTTGCATTAAAACGAACACTCTCACGCAACCTTTAACATTAGGACCCCCGTCTCAGAAGGACATTTTTCCAACCTCGAGACTGGAGCACACTGAAACCCTCGCTTTGCTGCATACAGTCTTTTAAGCCAGCGCGTTGAGTCTGAACACCTCAACTAAGCCGTGTCTCCAGCCCGAAAGCCTCCGCAGCAGTCTCGGCCTGCGGCGGAACGGCAGGATGCTGTTGCCTTATAAGAATATTAGTAATAGAGTTTGCAGGTGTCGGGTTTAGGGTACTGTTAGTCCTGCTGTCCAGGGTGTAGGTGCTATGTATGCAACACTGTCCCTTCGCAATAGTTATCAACCCTTGCCAATGCAGGTCGCCAGATGTTTAAGTTTTTGGGGGGTGCTTTGCCACAGCCCCTAAGGCCACAACCAAGACCCGTAAAGCCTGAATGCCCCCCCCACACGGCCTTCATTCTCCCATCATATCCCAAGAATGTTCCCTCCCACTACACCCTGAAGACCACAATAGCCACTCTTTGATACCGCCTCTACAATACTAAGCATACGTTGACAACCGACTTTGGTCCCAGCGATGACTGGTATGACTCTGTCCGTCTTTCTGTTAACAACCACTTAACTACAATTTGGGCGGTAAGTAGCCGAGCCGGGTTGTAATTGTGAGCATTGAACGTTTCTTCAAACTAATGGCGTTGGTAGAACTGCAGTGACGAATATCAGTACTATTCTTGTCATAACGATAGTTCTTAACAGTCTAGGCAAGTAATGATAAGAATAAGAGGTATAACAATGATAATCGTACTGGTAATAGTAATATCAACCGTCATAATCATAATACTCATGATGATGATTCAAGCTTTCGATCGGCTCAATCAGCTCTGCTACCGTTGCCAGTACTCTGTAAACACAGCAGCCACACGGGATGACTGCACTTGTTTGGAAAACCCGTGGCAGTAACCCGGCGCACTAACTGTTGTAGAACTTTTGGAGTAACCGCTATAGACTAAACTTTATAAGAACCCTGAAGCACCCCCATGTTACAGGTAGTAGCCCTTGTCGCACCGCTGGTTTCTTCTCGGCAGATGCACCTTGGCTTTGGCACTCAGGATACTGTTTCTTTTCAGCTGTTAGGATTTTGGGCTTCATGGCTCAATTTTCGGATTTAGGGCTTACCTGACAAACATATGTAAAGCGAACTGGGCAGGAATGGAGAACTTCCTGCAGCGGTCGCCTATCCATGCATGTCTATCACTCATGGCGAGGTTAAGGAGCTTCTTTCGGTAGGTTCAACTTTTGGGACAATGACCCTTTGCACGAAGGCCACGAGGCTGAAAGCTCCGCGGCCGTGGAGTTGAGGATTTTGGGGTTTAGGCTTAGGGGCTTAGGGGTTTTTTGGGAGTTTAGGGCTCAGGGCTGATGGTTTCTTGGTTCGTGGTAAGTCCTTTCCATGGCTGCATAGTGGAAGTGCATTGCCAGGCTAGAACTATTTTTTCCTCGTGGGCCTTCAATCGATGGGTTCATACTTGCAAGTCTTTACAGCGCCACATTTACATATCCCCTGTCTGAAAACTTGAGAGCATTTCGCAGTTCGCAGCTCGGGGCCGAACTCCGGCACTCCGAGCTGACAAAAGTCCCCGAAACCCTAGACTGCTGAACCCCCAAAACCTCCAAGAAGACCTCCTTCGCAGGGCCTCATATTCAAAGTCGAAATGCAAGGCGTCAAAGCAGATGGACACGCACATACGTCATTTAAGATGTGTTTCATATCTTGAAAGCAAACAATATATATATATATATATACATATGTATTTGTCCATTGACTAATTCAACTAGTTACGTATATAGTATATTAGATATTCGATATTCGATATGAGACATTGGATACCAGGTTTTAGATGTTAGACATTAGAAACTAGGTGATAGAAGCTAGATGTGAGATTAGATGTTTGGTATTAAATTGTTAGATATAACAAAGGCTGCATTTTGTAGCCAGACAGTATCCACCAGACTCTAGCCTTTTCTTGGTGCTGAATTTTTCTGCACCTGTTCGAACATAATACGACAGAGACGGTTTAGGTTATAGTGTCGTTTACTCAGCTGGGCTGTTTGCTGGCCCTATGAATAGCACGCATCTAGGAGAACTCCGATCTAATGCCCAAATGAGCCAGGGCACCGCAGCCCATTTATTTGGATTGGCGCGGTATGGAGGCGAGATGATCTTCGAGCCAATGGATTCTGCGGGCTGAGCCAGGGGTTTATCCATTATTGAACTATCCTTGTGGGCTTGTCTTTACCCTTTCACCACTACTTCCACCTGTTGTGAGCTCTTACTTGTTTGCCACCTTTAAGGTCTTCTTGCTCATCGTCGTTTCACGCTGCCTGCTGGGACAAACAGTTTTTCAGCAGCGGGACCACATTGCTGAACAGCGCAAATGCTTGCGTCAGCGGTTGCACTAGGGAGCTGTGCGCAGGAGGCAGCCTTCATGTGGGACATGCTTCTAAGCCCGAAAATCCCTGGTGACACCTGGTAAACAAGCAACTAGAGTTTGGATGAATCAAAGCTTGATCTTGTCCTGATCATAAGACCGGTACCCTTGATGAAGCCGCATGAAACCCTGTTAAGACATTGACAAAAGCCTCCACAGAGCCCTAACATCCTGTACAAAATTGAAGCCGGCTTCTAAACTCTAAGCTCCTTGTAAAACTACCACAGCCGCAGCTGCACCTGCCCTTTCTAGGGGAAGCACCGTGAAGGAAGCTGGCCCTTTGAAAGCCTGCTTCAGTAGCTGTCACGCTCTTGCAGCGGCCGTAGTGGTGGCAGAGATTGAACTGCCAGTGGTGATGCTCATTTTTCAGAAACATGTAGGAAACCCGATTCTGATGATATAGACCTCTGCAAAAAGCTGTCCAGACCAGCCGCTTTAGCCTGCCTGGGAGATGCTTCACTTCTCGTAACAGAGAGCGTGTACGCGAGAAACCCGGTGTACACATCTGGCATTGCTCCGAAGAGCCCTTCAAGAGAGCCGCAAACCAGCCTAGACCATACAACCACCCGAGCTCTGGTGCCACGCAATCAGGTGCCGCATACCCGAATCACCGTCCCATTGCCCCCAATGGCCACCACCTGGCGACGCATTGTGTCCATACGTGTATACTGAGACACCAGTATTGAAACAAGTGTCGAATGCCATAGTAAGCATGATCTGCTGCGCCTGACTCACCCATGCCAAGCTTTCTGGACTCGGCAATATGAAGCCTTAAGCAAAACCCTAAACCCTAACCCCTGAACCCTAAAGCTTTCCAAAGTACTAGACTTCCGAATGCCAGCTCATGGAGCTGCAAACAATGTTCTGGGCAGATTCTGTCTCTAGAGTGATGTTGCAGTGGTGAGCTTTGCCTTCATGTCAGTTTACGCCTTTGAAGTTTAAGCTCTTGGGTTTTGCATGGGTTTGGAGTGCACTAGGTGCCTGAAGAAGCTCACCGGAGTGTGATAACTGGAGGTTAAGTTTCATCCTGGGCCTGCAGCAACCGCGGCAAAGTTTTCTGAGATCCCAGCTCGTTCTCACCCTAAGCACAAAACAGGCTGAGCCTGAAGCCGTAGGTCCCAATTGTGATCTGTTGGTCGATTGTGGGAGCCGTGTGATTTTCCCACAGGCCTAGAAGTGCTTCAACGCCGCACACTTCATCCAGTGGCCGCACTTCATGTAGTGTGGAATTTGGGATGAGCTCAGCACATGCACTGCCACAACATACGCACCGTAAACAGTCAAGCAAATCAGATTTCGTAGATACTTGTAATGCTGAACCCTCAACACTCCACCCTGGTGTAGAACCTTGACTCGGGTTGTACTACAAACATCAAGGCACCTTAATAATCCTGAGAATCAAAGGGTGGAAACCCTAACCCCTTAACCGTTACATCAAGAATCATTGAACTTGAAATCCTGAACACTGTAACACCCGAAATAGCCGAAGCCCTGATCTCTGAACTCCAAACCAAGTTGTGTTCAGCTGGTCCTTCACGGATTATTGGTTTCACCCACTCACCAGACCTCGAACCTCATCCCTCGCCTGTCCGATTAGGGTTTAGGGTTTCGACACTCACACTCGCACAAGGCTGGCAAGGCTCCTCACAATCCACCGTATCTCCACTAGCAGCCGTATCGATGCTCACATGAAGACACAGGCAAAGATCTGACAACAAAGGATGAAGCAATAGACTGGTAGCGGCAGTAACCTAAGTATTGCCTGAACCATACTGGACATCTCTCAGGCCGTTCACCTGCGGTCCCTCACACACTATAAGCACATGCACACTCAGCACATCTCCGAGACCACCAAGGCAGTGGGAATGCAAGCTTCAAGCATGAATTCTGCATGCAGTTCCAAGCATCCACAAATAGAACACACATGCAGCAAGAGCGGCAGGGATCACGCAAAGGATCGTTGTGTCGTTGTTATGCAGTGAACTCAGATTGTAGTCCAGCTGATGCATGTAACATGCAGGCACGTCGTAGCTCATGCATCCACTCATGCAGTGGTCATGCAGTGTCCCAATTCAATCCAGCAGGCATGAATTCTCAAATTCCCGACAGGTACAGGTCCATCGTCTTGGCAAAGGCACTAAAGCCAAATGTATGAATTCAGATTCAGCAGTGCCAGATCCATCAATGTGACTAAGCCAGGATCGTCGCCAGTTCGTGGTGCTTTTTCATGCAACACTGTATGTCAAATCCAACCTGAGCCCCTTCTGAATTCAGCTGCACTGTACTGGGTCAAGTTGTATTGAGCATTTCAGCACGCACTTGGCAAGGTGCCCTTCAAATCATGCTGTAGCATTCATGTCATGTCTGTAGTGCATCGACATCGGCGACCATGTTCATCTTCCCAGGCAGGGGCCACAGCGCTCAGAAAGCTCCTAGTTGGGTCCTCGCCATGGCCGTGGGCCCGCATCATGTGGTTGGGCTCGCATGGGAAGAGTGTCAGGCTCCCACCAGGCCTGTTCCATGCGGTGCTGTGCTAGCTGGCTGCACGCCTGCGGAACTTTCCGTACCGTCTGCATCAAAAGTTGCAGCAGCTCTCGCCTCTCATCATCAGGGGGCACCCTTGTGATGTTTACAATTGCCCCGTCCAGAAAGTCTTGCATCCTCTGTAAGCTTGTTACGCAGTCGCCAATGACTTCCCGGAGTCGCGCGTGGGTCACACTTACTGGCCAGCGTCGGGCTCAGCCGCGGCAGCCGGGCGCCTGGATGCCGTGCAGAACGGGCCGTGTCCGTCCGGTCCGAGCGGGCCCACGGAGTGCGACGCCGCGTGGGCGCACGCCCCGCAACAGTACGGCGGCGTCACTCCGATGCCGTCCAGCTCGAGACGCGCGGGGTGCGGGCATCCGGCGCTCGCGCATTTGCGGTTCGGGCCGGGAACGATCTTCCACCCGCGTCGGATCGTCGAGAATCCGACCATCACGGTCGCCACGTTTCGCGGCTCCGATGACGCCCGCCCGACCCGTCGACGTTGTGCCGCGACCTCTTGCGCGAATCTCACGACGTCGACTTCGCCCACGACCACATCGCGGTTGCGGCGGCGCAACTCGTGCTCCATGGCGACGCCGCATGCCTCCCGGGTTGCTTCCGCTTCCGTCAGCGTCCGCCGGATTCCGACCGAGCCCTCGAGCAATCCGCACGTCGACGATCGCAGCCCGACCGTCCCGCGGAGTCCTGCGTACAGGACGTGCTCGTCGACGCTCGCGAAGCCTGCCGGGAGGATTGCGGTGCACCTCGACGTGACGCGAGCGCCGGACATCGTCGCGAGCTTCGCGTGTGCGTCAGTGTAGGCCAGTCGCTTGAGCCATTTGGGGTTTAGGGTTTACTATTTGGGCCTTAATAATTACCCATAGTATTTTGGTGGATTCCTTATTACAGATATAGTCTGATATAGTATAATGGGCCCCAAAACCCTGTTCTAAATATTAAGGCTTGTATTAAGGCACCTATATTAGGGACCCGCAACAGGCAAACGAGTCGGCAGAGCAGGTTGCAGAGCCCTCTCGCGCAGGGGGAGGTCCTTTGGAAAATCCAAAGAGTTAAGGGGGAACGGGATCTGAGGCCGCTATTGCGAGGGGATGCAATATAGAGCTGGCTTTCTTGAGGGCACGTGGGCTACATCCAGCGGCTCAGTCCTCAAAGACCACCTCATACGGTCCATCGTTCACAGCCTGGGCTTCAGGAACGAAACTCTCAAGCACTGAGTCTTTTGTCCTGGCCGGCGCCTGCATCAGTTCTCGGCGTTTTGCGGCACAGGCAGATTTACATGTGTGCGACCTCGGCCAACCTTAGAGATTCAACCAATCAGACTACTTGATGAGTGCTTGAGGCGGAGTTGTACAGACGTCGGCCGTCGTTGTCTCAGAAGGAGAAGGGGCACCCTTCGCCTCGTGCTGAGCATTACCATCAGGATTACACTCATGGTCAACACCAGGTACTATACTGTAACAAAATGCAATATAGCATGATCTTCATCATACAGTTGAATAAGCAAGGAGTTAAGAGTCCGTGCTACGACAGGTTTTCGACTTGCACACTCGCAAAGCAGGCACGGATCCAAGCAATAGGGCTGCACGCCACGACAACACTAGCAACACATGTGCAAAAGGCTTGCGCTTGAACGACGTGTTGTCCAAAACCTTTGCAAACCCTGAATGCGATTTCTCTGAACCCAAACCTCTCGCACAAAGCCCCCCAAACTCCAAGACCCCAACCACCCAGAAAACCTTTCTCTCTAGGCTGCTATCTATAGATTGATAGATGGTGTATCATACCCCGCCCCACCAAAGGCCTATTCTAATTATGAAGGCCTCCATGTTACCGACACCCACATGGGGGTTTCCGAAAATAGGGGACCCTAATATAGTACCCTAAATAGGAGGAACCTTATTATAAGCCCCCCAAAATAAAGGTACCCCGAATTCTCGGAAACACCCACACTGCGCCGCCCGGCCATGGAGAAAAGACCAAGGGTTGACTTCAAGCCTCGGAGATCTGCCTCGAGAAAGGAGGGGAGAAGAGGAGGGCGAAGATAGAGGCCGAAATTCTACTAGAATAGGCTTTAGGAGCGTATTCTAGAAGTATGTGATCGCATATAAAATCAGGAATCGTCCCCGTTGATTAGAGTGGTAATTATTTGGGCTTCTGTCTGTTTTACGGGGCTGGGCATGTTTTAAATTGGGGCCTCATTTGGGCTTCGGGTCACGGAGGTCTCAGCGGTGGGCTTTTAGGCTTTCAGGCCGTCGGCTTTGTACGGGCTCTGGATTCTAGGGTTTATAGAAATTGTTAAGGGTTTGGGTGCCAAAAACGTTTTGAACGAAACGTTTTGACCGAAAGTTTTTTTGGAATCATGTTTTGAATTTGGTGGGCCGGGGCTGGGCTGCGCTGGGTTGGGCTGCTGGGCTGGGCGGCCTGGGCTGGGCTGGCCTGGCTTGGGCTGGGGTGGGCTGGGC
>BGNK01006455.1:0-25000 GCA_003297005.1 Symbiodinium sp. clade A Y106 | reverse complement strand
TTGATATGGGTGGTTGTCAAAACTAGGGTCCCTCTTATATTACGGCACCATTTATTTAGGGTACCCAAAAAGGGGCCATAATTTTGACAACTTCCCATATCAAGAACAGGCCCTAAGACATGGCTTTAACTGCCGTGCACCTAAAAGCCCTAATCCCCCCCCCCAAAGCCTCAAAGCCTAAACCTTGAACGCCCGAAAACATCCTGGAAATCATCTCCTTCAATGCATACGAAACTTTAGTTAAACCAAAGCTCTGAACTGTGTGAATCCTAAGCCTCTCAAATGCTAAAGCTCCAGGCAAGCGGGAGTTTCAGCTCCAGGAGCTTGCAGCAGGGCGGCAAGGATGGTTTGATGGACGGTTATCGGAGTTTTGGGTTTGGTGCCCTAAACCCTAAACCCAGGTTTATCTGTTTAGGGTTTGGGGTTCAGGGGTTTGAGGTTGAGGGCTTGCATCCAGGATTTCCAGGGGTTAAGGGGGTTGGGGATGTTGGCTTCGGCACGGCTCAGACATGTTGCGGGGATTTGGGCCTTCCTAGACTCCCCAACTGCCTTCCATGATACTTGTAGCCCGAAAAGCTTCATTAAGAACCATAAAGGCTAGTCAAGATATCCTAACGGGGTACTGGTAGCGTTTCTGGTGCTACAGTTCCTGGCCTGGGATCGCGATTCCAGGATGAACCGGTAGGTCTCTAGACTAGAGGGGGTCGTGTTTGGGGTTTGGGAGGAAGGGTTTGGATTTTGGGTTCCAGGGTTTTTGAGTTAGGGGTTTTGGGCTCGGGGTGCAGAGGTGGAGGTTGGAGGTTCAGGGGTTTGGGTTTACAGCAGGGTTTAGCAGTAGGCTTCGGGTGATACTTCGGGGCACCGGCTACCAGTTGGTGGCCACCGGGACACAACAGGCAGGTGCTGCACTGAAGTAGAGTTGCAAAGTTTAATCGTTTAAGGATACTTTAAGGATCGAGGTTCAGCGTATTTGCTATGCTCCTTACAGCCCAAGCACTCTGAGGATCCTGACTGAATGCACCTCGACACTGTAGTGCAAACCCTCAACCCTGGCCCGTAGGCCTAAACCGCATAACCTCAATCAGTAATTCCGAAACCAGAAGCCCCGAAGCCTCACTGAACCACACACCCTTAACCCTGCCCTCAACCTCCTGCCCTGAACCACAAACTACCAACCGACCCCCTAAACCCTAAACCCCGAACCCTAAATCCTATACCCTTATTAAACCCTAAACTCTAAACCCTAAACCCCGTTCCCTAAATCTCATACCTTAAGCCCTAAACTCTAAACCCAGACTAACAACTGACAAGGCAAAGGCTTCGTCGAAAAGAGCGGACGAAGCTGAGCATCGGCTCGCGGACAAAGTGCCGGGTCGCCCGGGCGATGGTTTACAAGCCTCCAGCTGGGTACCATATTTGGGATCTATAGTAAATAATAAGGTTTCCTTGTTGTGGTAACTTAAATACATTCCTTAATTAATTTACGAGAACCCAGCCAGAGCATGAGCCTCAAATCATGCGAAAGTTTGAAACTCCCGGTCCGCCGTATCATGTCTGGCCCTCAACCATAATACGAAAGAGGCAAGCAAGAACGGAGGCATTGCTATAGGGGCCTAAATGGGGCCTAAATTACCTGTACTATTTTGCGGGTTCCTTATTATATTTATAGTATCCTGGGCCCCCAAAACCCCTATTCCAATTACTAAGGCCCCTATGCTATAGAGCCCTACTAGAGATCCTTTATAGACCCCTTTAAGGAACCCTTTAAAGGGAACCCTATAACCCAATTCCAATTATTAAGGCCCTCAATGAGAGAACAGCGCCCGAGGACCGGCGCTGATCGCATCGAGGCCGAGCAGCGTGCGGCGGCTCACGCTGCTGAGGCAGCCGCACTCCGCACTCTTGCTGATGTGGGATCTACATGGGCTCCTTTAAAGGGATCTATAGGGGTTTAGGGCTTAGGGCTTAGGGTGATGATGTGGTGACGATGGTGACGATGAAGATGACGCTGGTGATGAACTTGATCAAAGGGCATTTGTTTCTTGCTGTTTTCGTCCAGGCCGATCCTGTGTGATCAAGTACTGAAGGTCATGGTGACATTGATCAAGCTGTTGTTATGTACTTGCAGTGTTTGCATCCTGATTATTTCGGTCTGTTCGTCTTGGCGACTTTTTCCAGAGGTATATAGGTATATAATGCTTTGAGGTGTCTTCCCATATTGGTTGGTTTGCATCCTGGATTTGGGGAGTGATGCTATTCGGAATTCGTCCTGCTTCGAGTTCAGATTATGTTTAGCGCAGACGGTTGCGGGTATCAGCGCTTCTGACTGCACAATTGTTTGGAGACTCTCATGCTTTTAGAAAGTCCGAAGTGGGAAAGGAAGCAGAGCCGACACCGCCGAAACGGCTAACCGCACGACGTCGACCCGGCCCCACACCTAAACCATGATTCCAGGTTTAATCATAGGGACCCTTAGGGGGGGCAGGGGNGGGTAGGGGACTATCCTTCCTTAAGTAGGCCTTACTAAGTCCGTATCATAGGTATTAAGGCCCCCTACCTCCCCTCCCCCCTGTCCCCCCTACCCCCTAAGGGTCCACTCGCTTCCCTGCTAGCCCTGGGCCCGAAGCCCTAAAGCCGTAATTCAGCATCTTGAACCTGTAACCCTAAGGGTCCATCACAAATAGTGTATACTTTGGCCTGAAAGTAGTCCCTCCACAGGTACCTTGGGGCCAAAGTATAGACTATTTGGGTACATGAACCCTTAGGGCCAACGCTGGATCCTAAACAGCGTTGCAAGGCCGAGGCTGCCGAGGTGGCACGCTCGTGCCCCAGGAATGTCTCTGACTCAGGGTCGGGTGTATGGTTTAGGGTTTAATTAGAGGTTTAGGATTTAGGGCTTCAGGATTTGGGGTTTAGGGTAATTTAGAGTTCAGGAGGAGGAGGGTCGAGTTTATGGTTTAGGGTAGGCTTGTAGGTCTGATGGTTGGGCGCCATGCCGTGAAGAGGTCAAGCACCTCTGGGGCATGACGTTAAGCCCATTTAAACCTTAACAGACTAACACACCTTTAAACCCTACCTACACCTGCAAACCCGAAAACTTCAAACATCTCTAAACCCTAAATCCTTTAGTTTTTGCATGCTTTTGGACGGTGGTCTGATTGCAGGATCGTTTACGGTATTGTGTTCTGGGGCTGGGGGATCTGTTAAGGTTGGGTTCTAGAGTTTAGGGTTCTCTGGTTTGAGGTGCAGGTTTCAGGTTTAGGCCTTCTAGTATGGCCTGCTTCCGAAGAACCCCAGCTCTGTTTTCCCTACTGTAGGGGCCTCAATAATTACCTAAACTATTTTGGGTGTTCCTTATGATAATTTTGGTATAATTATAATATAATGGGCCCCAAAACCCTGTTCTAATTATTAAGGCCCCTATACTACAGGCATGGTGCAAAGAATGTGTTTCGGCCACGCAGCGACATTGTAGTGCGACTCAAAACGGAGTGTGAGGATCTACCCGAAATGCCGAAAAACTAAAACTCTGCAGCCCTAAACGGTAAAATCCTTGTGAAACCCCCTGCATAGTCCACAACGAGTTCTGTCAAGAGTCTCGTAGCTGACTTCTCGACTGCGGGCCGCCTTTATAGGGTGCAAAAAGGGGTTAGGGGTTTTGGTTTCGCGCGCCGTAGCTAACTCTGACCACGTCTCGAATCCGGGAGCTAGGTCAACCAGTATGCCGAAACCGACCCTAAGTCCTTCAAAACCTAGCTACACCCTTCTGAACACCAAACCCCCGAAGCCCTAAACTCCAACCCTCTGTATCCAGATTTCGCTGGCGAGGTTTGAAAATCGAGGAGGCCTATCGCGTTTGGGCCTTAGCAGCTTCGGGGTGCCGGGTCTATTTAAGATTAAAGCTGGTGAAGGGGTTCCTTACCGGTTGAAGGCTGCAGAGGCTGCGGCTTTCTAGCATCTGGAGCACCTCAAACGGCGGCGCATGGTGAGACCTTTCTCGGCGCACAGGTTACAGAAGCTTGTTTAATTTATCAATATAATTCCTTACGGCTCCTTTTTATAGCTATACTATACTATACCCCAAACTCATTGAAATTAGTAAGACCCCTAAATTAGGCACTTTTCCCAATGATTCCAGGAGCCGCAGGCATCGGTGAGCAGAACTACACTGAATCTCCATAGAGGTGTCCTAAGCCCAATCAAGGCCCATTAACCCTAGGCCCCCAACACCAATTATACTCTACTATACCATACGAGACACTGGACTGCACTACACTACACTACACTTGTCTATATACTCCACCATACTATACTACATCACACTACACTTTTCCGTACTACACTATACTGTGCCACGCTACACTTTTCGAATTATACTATACCGTACTATACTATGCTATACTGTACCATACTATACTACACTACACTGCACTACACTTTTCTATGCTATGTCATACTACACTACACAACACGACACTTTCCTATACGATAGTTTCATACTATGCCGCACTATACTGTACTATACTAGTTTTTACTATACTATACTGTACAATACTATAATGTGTTTTACTTTAGTCTACTCCCATAGTCGCATAGAGTTCCAGCGCTGCACTCGAACTTGGATGTCCCAGTTGGAGAGGATAGTGAAGAGGCTTGGCTTAGGGTCGTAGAATTTGGGTGCGGGCACCTTCAACAAGCATTTGCAACTGTTGAGTATCTCCGTCCCTAAATCGTGAGCACACAGAGAGCGGGAGGGAGGGAGCGCGGGAAATAGTAGTCATTTGCAACTATATGTGTATGTACATATATTTATACACACACATAGCCGCATATACAGTTATATATACATAGTCACATACATATACACATACGCCCATACATAAGTGCTCGTACCATTGATTTGTTCATCATCTGTGTATACGTCATTCGCTTGTGTATGTGGCATGCCATGCATCATGTGAGAACGCATCCTGAAAGCATGTGAGGCTGAAGGTCTCCGCGCTGCCTCCCGCGAGTAACCAGCCTGGCTGTCTTCTTGTGTTTCCGATCCAAGTACGGGGTTTAGGGTACAGGGTTTGTTGCTTATGGTGTCGGGTTTGGGGTTCAGGGTTTGGGGTATATTATAAGGATCTTGTGTAGCGACAGTTTTCGGAGGCTTTCAACGGCGAGCCCTTGACAGAACCCCAAACCCCAAAACCGGAAGTCCAAGGCCTTAAAGAGTGGACCAGTTTGTCGTTGATGCGGACCCCCCGGGCACACATACACACCATGCATGTACATACATATATACATATGTACATATATACATATAAATTAAACACATATACACATATACATATATACATATATACATATATACATACACATACATACACACATACATAAATACACGCACACACACACATCCACACACAGTATGCATGCCACGAAAGGCTTATCACTTTGTGCAGCCATGTGTTCATATATGCGTATGCGTATGTATATGTATACGCACATACAGGTCAGAAATATGTGTGTGTTTACATGTATGATCAATATTCTGTACGCACACACCGGTATTCAAAGTAGTACGAACTTGCCCAAAACCCTAAACTCTAAACCCTAGCTTAACCCTACACCCTCTAGTCCAGTACGCGGAAGGCTTGTCCTTCATCCTTTCGGATCCTTGGTGCTCACAAGTCCCACGGATTCACATCTGAGCCCAGAAAGGACCACACCAGCTAAGGGGTCAAAGTCGTCAAGGTCTTGTTTCTAGGTCATGATTCCCTTCACTCTGGTAAGGACCCCCAACGCCTAAACTCTAAACATTGAACCTTGAGCTCCAAATCCATACTTCAGGCCCGTATGTGACCGAACCAACGATGCAAGGCCCGAGACTTCCCACACTCTTACTGAAGGATCCCTTCTCCAATTGCTCTGCCTTATGTCAAAGTGTCGAAGAGTCCAGAACCCTACAGTGATTCCTATCATATATGGATTCTCTCACAATCTCTCAAACTTTTTGAGAAGTCCCGTAGGGGTACAGAGCCCTCTATACGCACCCGCTCCCAACCCGACAACGACCTTGTGCCCCTGCGACGCCAAGTATACAGTACTTGTGCATACCCTGACGTTACAGCCGAGAAAGCAAATATACAAGCTTCGGGCTATCTTATATATATATGTATATGTATGTGTATATGTATATGTATATATATATATACACATGCATATATATATATATATGTATATACATACACACACACACCTATAGGTTGCCCAGTGAGGGGCTCTTCGAGTCTCTCCGAAGTCCTTTGCAACGAAAGTTCCTGGAGGAACCTTAGTGCACCAGAACCGATTCCTTAAGCAGATCGTAATGGGCCTTGTAAGCGGGGCTTATGGATGTTATAGGGGTTTGTGAGGTTTGCAGAGTTTTCATCATTTGAAGCAGGATTCCTTAGGCAGGTGATCCTGACTCAAGGAGTTCTCGTGTCCGGCAGTTGATCGCTCTGTTCCATCAAACTTCCTTTGCAAAACAGTTGATGCCCAGAATAGACGTGCCGATAACCTATCAACCGGTGAGTAGCGAGGGTTTGTTGCCAGTTCCGCGACTCCTCACTCAGACGCGCACTTTCGGCTTGCTGGAATCCTCCGAATCCTGGCACCCACGAATCTGAAGCCTTAAGGCCTTTGTTTAGGAACCCAAAACCAGGAATGAGCTTTAGGGTTTGGGGTTTAGGAGCCCTAAACCTTTCGGGGGGTTTCGGGTTTCGGAATGCGACAGATCCGAGGCAAGAGCTGAAGATACGCCTGGAAGATGCAGAGGAGCCGGTTTGGGGTTTAGGGTTTAGGGGTTTAGGGTTTTATTGGGTTTAGGGCAGAGGAGGGTTTTGTGTCAGGCTTTAGGGATGTTTAGAGCTTATGGGATTTCAAAGTTTGGAGTTCAGGGTTTCGGACTTCAGGCTTTCAGGGGTTCAGGGGTTCAGGGGTTCAGGGGTTCAGGGGTTCAGGGTTTGCGGTTGGGATAAATTCAGCTTTGCCGGTTTTCGGCTGTAGGTTCAAGAGCAGATGGGGTCAAGTTGCTATTGCTTTCGGGAGGGGCTTGCTGGGGAGTTCATGTAAGCTTCCTTGAAGCAGTAGGGTCCACAGGGAGGTTCTTCGACTTCGGGTGCCAGAATTTCGAAGGTGCATGGGGCTCGAGTTTACAAGCTTCACATAGAAGTGACAGTACTCCTGGACAGTCCGTATGCCAAGGTCATGTTACACGATATCTTTGCATCGCTGTCGATAGACCCTTTTTTTCTTGCAATGTTCGCCATGTGGGCACCTTCAGTTTTGGGGGAAAATTCATAGCAAGCTGCCGAGAACGTCTTGGTACAATCTAAGGAAGACGCCGTTGCACAGGATTGTTCTGAATCAGAATGCCATACAGGGTCTGAGCCTGATGCCCAAAGCAGGCTACAATACAGCTTGACTAAAGCTCAGAACAGTTGTAGGCTCACCTGCAGCTGTGAGCTGCTTGGCACGTTTTGTGAACAACTCTAAACAAGGTTGAGCAGCTGTGACTGTCGGAACGTACGGCTCTCATTGTCGTGTATTCACAGACATCGTTGCCAGGACAAGATCCAGCAGTTGAAGAAAGCCCTGGATGAGGCATGGTCGAAGGTCTCTAGGAATATTAGTAGTAGTAGTAGTAGTAGTAGTAGTCGTAGTAGTAGTAGTAGTAGTAGTAGTAGTAGCAGTAGTAGCAGCAGTAGCAGTAGAAGCAGTACAAGCAGTGGTGGCAGTAGTAGCAGTAGCAGCAGCAGCAGCAGCAGCAGTAGCAGTTGTAGTCGCAGCCGTAGCCGTAGCCGTACTTGCAGCAGTCGTAGTAGTAGTAGTAGTGTAGTAGTAGTAGTAGTAGCAGTAGTAGCAGCTATTGGTGGTGGCAGTTGTGCTAATGACCTTCACAATAGTATCAACGCTACGGGTCGACAGTATTATCTGCCAGCGACCTCCATGTCCCTCTGCACTGATGAGTGAGAAATAATTAATTGAACTGAATAGCTTCAGGGATCAGGGTTCAGAGTTCAAGGTTCAGGATTTACATCCTATACGCTTCAAGCACAAGGATAGAAGCCCGAAGCGTCCTCCAAAATTACTCCAAAACCTGAGTTTTGTCATGTCAAGGAGTGCGCTTCCAAAAACAGCCCAAATCCGACCGCTGCCAAAGGCAAAGGCGGCGGTCCCGACCGAGTCAGGTGCAGCTGCACCTGCTAAGGCAAGCTCGCGTGTGTGGGAGTCTTTGGATTGACTTTTGTGCAAGCGTGCAAGGTTTGTGATCGCCCTTCTCATCCGCATCACCTCTGCTACGCCACTTTTGACTGCCATTGTGCTGCACCACCGCCAGTCAGCCTGAACTTCCTAAACTGCAGCTGCTACTTCTTCCGGTTGATACAGGGGCTCACATAATCTTGTCCCTTAAGGGCTCCAGGATTCCGCGTTGAAAATTCTCGAAACCTCGAAACCTAGTCTAGGTAATTGTTACGGCCCTAAACCCTAAACCCCTAAACCCCTAATCTTTTCGGTTTGGACTATTGGGGCGGCTCTCTGGGTCTCCGGGTTCCACTTCAGATCGGAAAAACAAGGAAGGTGAAGCTATTCAGAGGCAAGTAAGCGATCGGATCAAGGGCTGAGGCTTTATCAAGGGCTGAGGCTTTAGGATATGGGGGTTGAGGGTTTAGGGATTCATTTCGGATAGTTTTCTGCCTTGAGACTGTATTTCGGGGAGCTTGTGGTTGATTTGGTTCGCTGGTCGGCTCGTTTGCTGCATTCCGCGCGTGAGGTGAGGTTTAACCCCAGACTTTGAAAGGCAAGTGCCAAAATTCCCAAGCATTAAGCCCTGAACAACCCCTCGACCCCCTAAAGCTCTAAGCCCTCTTGGGAGGCCGGTGAGCCGGATTTGTCGAGGCAATTGCTTCAAGAGGTTCCTTGGACGCGAGGTCTTAGGGTTTTAGGGTTTTAGGGCTCTGTTCAGGTTTTCGGACATAGGACATATCGACACGTTGTGCAGGCTCTTGTGGGGGGTTTTCACTTTCTGTCAACCAGGATGCGAAACCCTGAACCTTCAGGCTCATCGTAGGTCAAGCTGCGATCTCTTTGCAAGAGTAATATCAAGCTTTAGGGCAACCCTCCTGAGAAAAGGGTTTTGTAGTAGAGACCCCCCTTCCCGAACCCCAGCCCTTCAGATAAACCTGCACCCGCGAAGATCAGCAGAACTCGAGAGTGCCAGCCGCCTTGCCGTCATTCTGTGTTCGCGTACCTCAACTGGAAGAGTATCCGCAGCTCTAGCCGGCGATATAGCCTATAGGCTCTGGTAGTTAAGGTTTCGCTCTGATGCAAAGGAGACTCTTGAAGCGCTGCGTGGCACTCGATTTCTCTTCCGCCTAGATGGGAGTTTCCGATGATTAGGGGACCCTTATTTGGGGGTCCTTAGAATAAGGATCCTACTATTTAGGGTACTACATTAGGGTCCCCTATTTTCGGAAACTCCCACCTCAATCCTCAAACAAGGACTTGCCCCACAGCCCAACCTGCGTAGCAGCACCTTCGTAGTTCCACCCTCCAACGACCACGTGCTCGGAGTTCCCAGCCCCAAGGTCACTAATCTGTCCCAGGTGACGGAGGTGCGACGTGTTGGGGATTGACCGTTGATTCCTTCACGGATACAGGAGGTCATTTATCTTGTTGAGTCGTTGTCTTTCTCGGACGGTGCTCTTGCCCAACTATCCTGGCAGCCGTGCGTGCTGAAGACGGCTGCAGATAATGATAAAGCGAAGTTTCATTCATGCTTGTCTTCTTGCTCCTGCGCTTGTGACGGCGAACTTCCGCAGCACCACCAACACCCCAACCACTTTCGATCGCTCAGTGTCAGGAACACAACTGTCAATTGCAGCTGACTTTAAAGTCGCAACTGAGCTGTTTTGTGGCGATAGTGTTGTTTATGCCACTGTGTTACAGTTTTGTTTTTGCCTCCTTGTGCTATCTTTGCCCGTTGCAGCTGCCCCTTGACAGTATCTTTCGTTTCTTTGGTGCTCAAACCAACCTGCCGTCTTTCACAGCCACCACGACGGGGCGTGCGGCTTACTACGTTGCCCCCTTTTGCTTTCTCCTATTTCAATTTCGCCCTAATTACAAGCTACTGTAAACACTATTTTGGGGGTTCCTTATTACAATTACAGTACAATATACCCCCAGACCCTATTCTAATTATTTAAGCCCCTATTGTCGGCAGCTCTGACCCCAAACCTCGGATTGAACAAAGAACCTGCAATGCCTGTGCGCTTCCAATCCCGTCAAGGTGGAGCTCCCCCGCTGCCATGCCGGTCATGGCGAGGTCTCGCTTTCTGTCTTATTGAGGTGTTAGGGTTTAGAGTTTGCGTTTCCGGGCTCGTGGTGCGGGTGCAAAGTCTTCTGAAGAAGTGTACTACTGGCTGACTTGCCTTTCACCAGGCTATCTGTGTAGGATTTACGCAGCTGAAAAGGAATCGACAACAGATTAGAGGAAATTGAGATTGAGTTTGCTTTGAGCCGTCCGATTCATCGCTTTTCAGTGGGCCTGCTTTTCGCCCTGCTGCAGGAGCTCTCGAATGCTCTCCAAGCTGTCGTGGTCAAGACAATGGCCTGATGCTTAAGGTTAGGTTTCAGGGTTTGGGACTAGGGCTTGTTGCTCTGGTAAGGACCCGTTTTTCTACCATCACTCTAGTTTTCTACGAGAGAGAGGGAGGGAGAGCGAACGAATCGCACGCACACACGCGCTCGCACACACAGGTTACACTTGTTGAACATACACTTTAGTGTTACTGCCAGGCTCTGGCAGGAAATCATGAGCTGTCTTCTCTGTGTATAGCGGCGCTTCGACTTCTCGGCTGTGATAGTAGCCTTGATTTGGTCCTCTAACTAACTCACAAGTGTCGACAGTGGAGCTGAAGTTGAAGAACGAAACTGCTTCGAATCTCCACTTTGCGAGCCTGCAGTTCGTTCAACTAGGGCCTAGGATGTAGGATGTTCATGGACTGCTTGCGGAGGCGAGAGTTGATTCGCAGTGATGTCTGCTCCGTAACTCGAGGTTCGAGATTGGCTTCAGGCGCCCTCAATCCTTCTCACAGCCCTGGGCCTTGATAATTAGAACGGTGTTTTGGGGGGGGGGGGGTATGTTATAATCGAGGTATATTCAAGCACTCCGAGCTTCTATACGAGGGCTGTCTTTGAACCCGGAGCCATCAACATTTGCCGAGGGTTGAGTGGGAGCCCGCACTCATCCGATCGAGGTCCTCATGTGGGCACCTATTGGACCCTCGGCTGCACAAGGGGCCAGGCCCTGTGCCCGGAGCTTCGGGTTGATACGGCTGATGGTCAAAATCCTGCATTACCTTAAGGACCCTAAACTATGGGAATTATGGTATATTCCTTATTATGGGTAATGCAGGATTTTGACCATCAACAGTAGGACTGAGTTTGCTGTTGGGTTAACATTGTCGGCTTCAAAAGGCCAAGGTGCAGCAGTGAATCACTCAAAAATCACAATCCTCTACGCTCGAACCCAACATGAACCCAAACGCCTCAAGCCACAATCTCACAGATTACACCCCGAACGTTACACTGCAGGAAGCGCCACCGGCGTCGAGCTTCCAGCACCTCGTCATGCTTGAGCTTTTGGGGTCTCGAGGTTTGGGGTTTAGGGTTTTTCAGGTTTAGGAGAGGGGCTTAGGAGTTCAGGGTTTGGTGTTCAGGAGGTCAGGGTTTGGTGATGAGGGCTCAGGGTTAGACCCGGTTCGACGCTGGATGCGGAATCCTAAAATAGGTCAGGTGACTACATCAATGGTCTGTGATGCTCGAGATACTGTGATCTGCTACCTCGGCCCTGCACAGGAGGAGGAGGAGAAGGAGGCAGCAGCAGCAGCAGCAGCAGCAGGCAGCATTAGTAGCAGCAGCAGTGGTAGTTGTCTTCGTCGTAGCAGTAGTAGTAGTAGTAGTAGTAGTAGTAGCATTCGTAGCAGCAGTAGTAGTTCTCGTAGCAGCAGTCGCAATAGCATTCAATAGTAGTCAGCATCGTCGACGCCTGTCGTCATATCCCGAGATGTAGGAATGCATAGTGAACCCAAGATTTCTCAAGCAAAGGTTTCCCTCTCCTGTTTCTTGGATGCCGGAGCAGAAAGTTCCAGGTCATCGAAGCTACCAGCCAACTAGGCTTGGCCTTGACCCACCGAAAGCCTGAATCTGCAAAGGCACTGGCGGGGGCGGATCCGCAGCTGAATGAATCAGTGCCTTGCCCAGAAGAGATCATCCTCCAAATCATGATAGCGGCTCTATGTTTGTGTGCCACTTGTGCGGTGCTGGTTATGTGCTCCTTCTGGACTTGTCATCTTCCGACTGCAGCTGCTCCAGCTGCTTCGTCTTGTCCTGCTTCTGCCGCTGCTGGTGCTGCTGGTGCTGCTTGATGGTACAACAACAACAACAGCATTAGCAGCAGCAGCAGCAGCAGCAGCAGCAACAGCAACAGCAACAGCAACAGCAACAGAAACAACTACTGCTACTGCTACTGTGGCTGCGACGGCGACTGCGACTTTACTGCTGCTGCCACAACAACAACGACGACGACTACTACTACTGCTACTGCTACGACGACGACTACTACTACGACTACTACTACTACTACTACTACTCCTGCTACTACTACTACTACTACTACTACTACTACTGCTACGACGACTGCTACGACTACGCCTACGACCACGACCACGACCACTACCACTGCCACTACCACTACCACTACCACTACTACTACTACTACTACTACTACTACTACTACTACTACTGCTCGTCGTCGTCGTAGTTGTAGTCGTAGTCGCAGTGGTAGTCGTAGTCGTAGCCCTTGTCGTTGTCGTTGTTGTAGTCGTAGTAGTTGTAGTAGTTGTAGTCGTTGCAAAGTATTAGGATGCCGTAGTTGACCGGAGTAGTAATTGTTGCCGGCAGAGGAGGAGTCGGCGGAGGAGGAGGAGGAGGAGAGGAGGGAGGTGGAGGAGCTAGAGGAGGGGAGGAGGAGGAGCAGCATCAGCAGCAGCAGCGATTTCAACAATTTCCTATGCAAACCCGAATTAACCTCGAAAGGATGTACCTTAAAAATAGCCTTGGTTGCTATACAGACTCCTTGACGCTCCCAGCCTTTTTTGCCCGGACCCTCGATTTCTTAATGATGCAGCTGCTTCCGAAAGAATACCTTCTCAGGCTAAAGCTACCACCGATTTCTCCATCAGTTTCAAAGCTGCAACACCCGCCCGCCCCGTCTAAGACATTGAGGGCTCAGAAATCTACCGATGTCTCTTTTTGTTCGATTCAGGGCTCGATTCCCTCTGCCGGTCCGGCTTCTTCCAGTACGTTACAATGAGAAATCCAACCTTCGATTTCTTAACTGAGGTAGGTGGTTTTTCGGTTGGAGGGTTTGATGCCTTGCATAGCCTCCTATGTGCCCATCCCGAAGACCGCCAAACTCAGAATTTGAGAGCATCATTTTCCTGAACTGACGAAACCGCACCCCTCAATTTCATGTTCAGGGATTGGTTCGGGCGACGCGCTCAGGGCGAAGAGGTGGGAATGCTTTTCGACGGCGCAGCCTGCTCACGTCACACGATTTCGATGCCTGGGTCCAGGTACCCGTGTAGCATAAGCATCGGCATTCAAAGGACACCGCATGCGATATGTAGCTGCAAGGCCAACGCACTGTATATGCACGATATCACCCCGACCTCCGAACCCAAAGTCCTCAACCCAGCCCAAAACCCTAAACCCATAAACCCTAAACCCAAAGCCCTAAACTCTCCGAACCCTAAACCTCGCAAAACGGACTCGGACACTGAAATCTCCACCGGAGCTTTAGATACTCGCCCCTATATGGTGAACCCCGGAAAGTTGGAACATGGCTGTAGGAGGATTAGTGCTAGGATCCCTTATACTTTACCTTAAGGGCATGAGGCTAATGATGTTCCAACTTTCTGGCTTCTACTGTAATCCTATAAGCCCTGAACCTCCGAGGTGCCAAAGCCCCTTCTGTGGATGGATTTGCATGCGGACTCCATCCTACAGGCTGATTTTTTTTTTTTTTTTTTTGGGGGGGGGGTGCTATGAGGGATCTATCACATTTTGGGGTCATATGGTTAATTTCAGAACGTATTGCGTTTTGTTACGAGGATTGAGGAAACGACTTGCTCTTACGAGTTTCGAAGCTACTTCCCCAGGTTTCCCGGTATTGGCTGTCGTAGGGTCAGGGTAGGTTAAGGAGCTTCCTTTTGGGACTACAGTGACTATAAGTCTAGCACCCGATAGGTTGAAGGCTTTGGGTTGTTGAGTTATGCAGCGATGCCCCAATCCAAAACCCAAGTCCCAAACCCTGAAACCAAAACTTTAGCCTACAACTTATAGACCCTAATTTGTACATAAACCCTAAGACCCAAACCCGAAACCGGATCCTAAACCCAAAACCCCAAGGGTGAGGGCTGCGTTCCATCGCCTTTGGACATCTCGGATGCTCTAGTGAGAGTCTAGATGTTCTTGGATATGAGCCCCTGCTGATATGTAGTTTAGGATTTAGGGTTTGGGTTTACGACTTCAGCGTTCAGGGCTTGTGGTTTTTATACTCGAGATATGGGAGAAGCAATGGAAAGGCCAAGGTGGAGCCACGTTCTGAGGATCCTGAATCAAGCCGTCCCTAGGTCAGCGAGAGCCTCTCATGGACGGGGGCCTCCCTTTGGTAAGAGCAGTGCAACTCAAGTCTTTGAGCCAGGCAAAGCAACTCCTCAGAGTTTGCAACCCTTAAGGCCCTGAAATCTAAACTCCAAGATATCCAAACTACCCCTCAACACCCTAAACCCCCACTAGGCTAAGCCATCATGAAAGCTTACCTTGGACCGCTCAGGCACTGTCGTCTCTCATCCCGGAGTCTCAGCAAGGAGGCTGGCAGAAAGCTTGCTTTAGGGTTTACGATCTTAGGCTGTATAGGCTTCAGAGTTAATAGTTAAGGGCTGAGTTGCTTGTAGTCAAGTTTTGGGGGTGGGGCAGTTGCCGTTTGTTTTGAGATTTGACAGGTTTGAGGGCATAGATAGACGAAGCATGCGTGGAAGATGCCGGCCATTGACGACGTGACAGGTCAACTACCCACCTGAATAGCTACTGGCATGATCAACGAATCAAAGTAGCAACTCAGTTGACGAACTCGTGATGTGCAAACAGATAAACCGGTTGCTCAACCCGTCTGTTCCATCATCCCCAATCGAAACCATCCGCTCCCGAGTCTTCCGAGTGACCCGGATCAGAAAATCAACTGAGGAGATGGCAACTAGCTCTAGTTTCGACCCAGATCCCAGACCAGCACCGGACCTGTCTTCGACAATGTTGCTAAATCAAGTCTCATCGTTCGGAAAGGACAGGCATGTTCAAGTTCAATGTTTTCCGGTTGACAAGTGGCGTATGAAAACAGGGAGAGCCCACAGCGGGCCGATGAGAGGTCTTGCCATGTTGGCATCGATAGCGATGTTAAGTTAAGAGTAGAATAGAACCCACCGACCCCAGCCGGGTGCGAGCAGCACTTTGTGGTCACCATTCCAAGCTGGAATCCCTCAAAGAGTTTTGGGACTGATTGGGGAGCTATATCACATCAAGCCGTCCTGGATTTCCGCAGCCCTGAGGCTTTGGAAGACAGCCCAATTCAACCGAGCGCCGCATTCTCACAATTACACTGCGGTCCTGCGATATAGCTGCCGCGACGAATGTGCACATAATGCTGCGGGAACAACAATCACCGTTTCTGAACAAAATGTCAACTTTGGTTAGAAATGGCCACCGTCGGTGAAATCATCCAGTTACAATGACCTTCATCACTGTCACCACCAATCCCAATCCCGGCTGATTGTACAACACAGATCTCCCCTCTTGACTTCTTTCACGATCATTCTTACCACCACCTTGCCGAGCTCGAAAAAGAGTGCTGTCAGCCTAAAAGCTTTCCGTCACTATACATTTGTCGATAATTCTTCTGGTTACAGCTGTTTTCAGTATGCTTCAATTTAATGCAAGACCGGTCCCACTAGTCTGAAGACTGGCACCGTCGTCCTATGTGGCCAGTTGAAGATAAAGATGCTCAGTATGTTCATGAGTGTTGTTTGGATGAGCTTTTACCCGAACCTGTGGCCCTCGACCCAAGCCCCGAGACTCTCTCCGGCAGGCCAGATGCCGTCGTTGAACCACAAGGGATTGCACCAGGACTCCTGCGAGGGGCGTGTGAGTCGCGATGTTGGGACTGAGGGCATTGTCTAAGTCCAACAGTTGATTGGAGGGCTGGGGATCGCTTCGATCTTTCTCCAGTAGTTGACTAGCGCGCGCCATGTTCATTACTAACGTTTAGGCTGACTGCCAACGAGTACTGAGTACTGCCTCAGAGAGCAATGCCTCCCAGTGCAGCCTGTGTTTCGTGCAGAGGCTGCACCAGGCCTTTTCAGACCGTGAGAAAATCCAACAAGCACATGTAGGCAGCGACAGAGCCTTTCAAATCCCGTTCGGCACCTAGACGAAAACGTATCGTGAAAGCATCTCTGCAATGCTGCAGAAGGTTTATGGTCGAGGGTTCATTCTGTAATTTAGGTTTCCAGCGAGACCACCCCTTCACATCTCACCTCTGGGTTCTGGGAGAAACTCTATACAAGGTGGCGGCCTGCGAGACTGAGCCCGACTCCTGAGATAGTTGAGGTTTAGGGCTTTTGGTTTTAGGGTTTAGGGCTTTTTGGGTTGTAGGGTTTAAATAGGGTTTAGGGTTGTGCGGTTTAGGTTGTAGGGTTTCTTTCAGTTCAAGACACATCATCGTCATCATCAGGAGCATCACCATCGTTGCCAACATCACCAGCACCAACTGCAGCTCTACCATCATATTGATCATCAGTATTATACTAACTTCAAGTTCGTACTGTAGACTGCAGAATAATTACAAATATGATTCCTTACAGTTCCGCCTCAATAGATCCGCACACCCTTTTTCTACTGATTGAGGCTCCTAGAAGTATGTGTATGTATATATATACGCACATACGCACACATATATTTATATATGTATCTCTGTATAATATAGGCAGATAGATAGGTAGGTGCATAGATGGATGGAAAATCTCCCAGTCTACTGATACTGACTAGGGCCCCTTCCCAGACCCCCGGGAGGATCTAGAAAGTAGATCCCCTAATCCTCTACTTTGGGACCCTATACTACTAAGGGTAGTTTATAGGAACCCCCATTAAGGGATCTACCCCTAAACCCTAAACCCTAAACCCCCCATTAAGGGATCTACTTTTTGGATCCTCCCGGGGGTCCCTTTTCTTAGCACTTCGCTCCAGAAGGAGCCGTGTGAGCTGCGACCAGCCCGGGGCGGGAGACGCTGGGCAGAAGAATTTTAGGGTCTTAGGTGGGAGGTTTAGGGGTTTAGGGTTCCTTTAAAGAGATCCATAAGGGTTCTATAAGGGATCTATAGGGTTTAGGGGTTTAGGGTTTAGGGTTTCGGGGGTTTGCAGTATATGGTTTAGGGTTGAGGGTTCAGGGTTTAGTTTGGGGTTTAGGGTTTGGTTTAGAGTTTAGTGTTAAGGTTTCGGTTTGTTCTGAAAGATTTGGCTTCGGCTTGTCTACGGCGTTGTTGGGGTCGTAGGGGATCAGCCAGCAGAGGACTTTGTAAGTAGGCTATAACCAGGGTCATAATCTTGACAAGCCCACCTAGGGTACTTATAACTCGATGACATCATTTCTAGATCCCATGACCCCCGGGTCAGAGCATCTGCCCTGTCCTGGGGAGCTTATTTTTGTTTGGCATTTAACAGCTTAACGATACAGAAGGGTCGATGCTCTCTAAAAATACCCGCCCCTTGCTAATGTAGTGCCTGATTTTGTTCATCAATGTCATGATTAAGACACAAGCAAGAGAACTAAGAACAGTACCTAGGATTGGCGATCTAGGTAGAGCTTTGAGCCCTAAGCACTGGAGAAGGCGTCGGCCCAGGCCCTTACTGAGCTCCGAAACGCGACCTTCACTTCCTAAAGCCCAAACTTTCAGCCCTAGATGCTGAAGTACACCTAAACCCGAGCAAACACTCACCACCATTGTCCAAGAGACCCCAGAAAAACCTCAGCTGGGCAGAGATTTGGGGTCGGGTCCTCGGGATCGGGCGCAAATTCCAAACACTGATTCCCCTAATGCAGGAACCTGATTAGGAAAAGGAAACCCTAGCTCTATAACCCCCACATAGTAGGATTCATATACGGAACCCTAGTAAAGACCCAGGGTTTCTTAATCAGGTTCCTACATTACACTGGTGTAGAACCTGAACTCCTAAAACCCCCTGATGTCCTCCCTTCTGAAACCCATGCCCGTACGTTCATTCCAAGACTACACAGACTCTTCCAAAGTCCTACTCCAGAATTGAAAACCCCGAAATATTACACATAAGCCGCAGAATTTGAGATGCAAGGGCCCGAAGGTCCGATTTTAATATAGTTTTCCGGAAAGTTGGAGGGCTGCCGAGTCTTCTGGCTTCTGTCTCAGGGAAGAGTGCCTTAACATAAAGAACAGAACAACGTTCATCATAGTCACGCGAGCGGCAGGAAGGGCCGCAGTCACAGCTGTAGTGGTTGCAGCGGTATTAGTATTAGTATTCGAAAAAGAAATTCGTCAACAGAAGCAGGAGCAGGAGGAGCAGTAGGAGGAGGAGGAGGAGGAGCAGTCGCAGTAGCAGTAAGCAGTAAGCAGCCGTTGTCGTCGCTGTACCAAGTAGCAGCAGCTTTTAAATGTTTAGGGTTGTTGTCTTAGGTCTCTTGAATCCCCATTGGTACTCGCATCATATATCTAGTATCCTCAGCCCCAAGCTGGGGACACTGGTCCCAAGGCGCACTCCTGGCACTGGCGTGGCTTGCCGGTGTCCCAGTGCTGCGCAGGGAAGTAAATTTCTGTAAGAGTCCATGTAGGCATATAGCTAAAGCTTTGTCCCTGAAGTACCTAATAGCCTCTGTATTAGCCCTAGAATCTACCCTAGATGGACGAACAATATAATATATTGGTATGCTGCAAGTCCTTGGGAGTTGTTGCAGATTATGGCTCCCGTCAGTTAGGTCCGTCTGCCACAATTGCTCACATCACCCCAAATATCCTGGCCGTCTCTAATGCCTCGAGTTTAGGGTCTTATTTTTAAGTCTGTTTCGCAGAAGATTCAATCGGCCCTCTACTAAATCCTCAGCCGTCTAAAATGCGGCTTCAGCGTTTGGAGGTCAGGCCTTTTAAGCCGGGCCACGGTTTTTACAACAATACCCGGAAAGCCATACATTGATTCCAAATCCACCGTCCTGCGTCCTGAACTCTTGAAGGTACCGCTTTTGTTGTGTTGTCCTAGGTGGCAATTTGGGGAACTTTTAATTTCCTTTATGGTTCCCATAGAGGTACACATTCATGAATACTTTTCAGAGCCCCAAAACTACAACCCAGTGTCATAGTCACGGTAGGGATCTGGAGTCCAGACTGGAGCACTGAAATCCCCGCAACAATCGAGCTTGAACAAGTGTTTTACCTGCGTAGCTTCTACATTGTTCAACTGCCCACACTCAGACGCATCCTTTCCAGCCCCACAGGCCAAACCCCGCATATCTATTTTGTCAACTGCCCAAGCTTCAACCCAACGCCCCTAAGCCCACTTTTGTGCAATGCTGGATGCAGGCCATGCTAGAAACTCGTTACAGTTTTAATTTTAAACCTTCATCTAGTCAGCTCGACACATGGAACCCCCCCCAAACCGTGAACTCCGAAACCACAACTGCCCAGTTAGCCTGCATCGGGGCTCTGATCTATGCTGCGGTGGTGCTCGTGCGCTCCAGCTTTCCGACGAAGGATCCTCATTTTCAGGTAAGTTTTAGGGATTCTAGCATTGAGGCGTCTAGGGTCCAGCGCTTGCTGGGCTAGCTGGTTTCGGGTTTGAGGCCTGGTCGGCATCCGCTGGAGTGACAGAAATTGGTGTTGCTTCCAGTTTTAGGTATATTGTCGCCCTTATGGCGCAACATAGCAGTAGCCCAATTCGCACTGAGTTTTGGAAGGCAGACGTGTCTGGGTTTGAGGAAGGTTCTGGGAAAGGGCCGTTAGGGCTTTGGGTTTAGGGTCAATTGTGTTTTCCGTTCTCGGCTTGCAGACACCCGGATTGATCTGGGCGACTACACCCTAAACCCTACAACCCTATCGTTTGGTCGGATTTTGCGTTTCAGCGTGTGGGAGTTTGGGTCTTGGGCTTAGGGCTCAGAACAAGGTCTGGCACGAGCTGAGCGCCCGTATAGGCACCTTTTCAACTTGCACCTGAAACCCTCACTCCGGGAGTTGATAATACTGGAAGCCCTCCTCTGTGTAACTTGAACCCAAAACCTGAACCCTAAACCCCTTAAGGCCTAAAGCCCTAAACCCTATAAGCCCTAAACCCCTAAACCCTAAACCCTAAACCCCTAAACCCCTAAACCCCTAAACCCCTAAACCCCTAAGCCCCTAAACCCCTAAACCCCTAAACCCCTAACCCTAAACCGTAAACGTTTCTAAAAGACGCCGGTCTCTAACTTGCAGGAGCTGGCGCCAGCTCAAGCAGCCGTTACGGATGCAGGCCGGTTGGGTCAGGGAAGCAGAACAAAACAAAAACACCGTTTAGGGTTTAGGGCGACAAGTTTGACGGGCTTTATTAAGGCTTTGCACCCTACCGGGCCTGCTACGCGTCAGAGATCTCAAATCAAAAAGCCTCAAGCCCACAAGCTCTGATGCTGAACCCCACACCGTAAATGATTTCCCCTAAACTGTGTATTTACAGCCCTAAGCCTTCAAGCCTAAGCCAGCGATCCAATGTCTTGATCCCTTCAGCTTCTCGGATTTAGAGGACTCACACCCGGCATGGTGTAAGCTGCTCTTTTTCATTTGACATTTTGCGACATCCATAGCCTAGATATTAACTCTCCATCAGTCTAAGGGTAGAAGTATGGGCCCCTGATGTGGAATTCGGGTTTTGGGTCGAGGTATAGGATCTGGGTTCAAGGACATCTCAACCCTAAGCCCCAACCCCAACCCTAAACCCCAAACCCTAAAACCCCCTTTCCGTCTCAAAGCTCTTGGGTTTGCCCTATGCGGCAGGCCACAGCCAAGCGGCATCCTTGGTGGCATGGCAGAATGCAGCACATGGTTCTGAAACCTTAAGCCCAGAACGCCAAAACGATAAAACCTTAAACCTTTTGCCTCTGAGGTTAAGCGTTTCGAGTGCCATAGCTTTTCAACCTTCGACGAAGTGCCTCAAAAGAGCTGGAGCTGGACGTTGGTAGGTGCATGTTGGGTGTTGCGTGTTCAGCCCTTGTGGTTCATAAGTTCATGGGTTCCCCACCTGCATCGTGAGCCTCTGTCGAAGCAAGAACTGCTAAGGTTGCCGGACGTCCAGGCCACTTTGATGCACTTGGAGAGACGTCCTGTAGCTGGAGCTGTGGAATCTAGCGTTGCGGTTTGAGGGCTTTGGGGTTGAGCATCCACTGTAGTGTGCAGGGTTCGGGCTGGATCTTTACAATCATATTGCAATGACACCGCAGATATCTAAGGGACATAATTGGGTGGTGCCTCTCGTGCACGGAGCTGTTGAGGTACATTTGGTGCCCATCTAAATCAATCGCAGGTTTCGGGAAGAAAGATCAGATCGTGAGACGACCCAAGTTTCCAGCTGTTGCAAGTTTGGTACTCAGGTTTGTCTGCGGCGTCAATGCTCCCTGCCCCTTATCTCATGACCCAGTCCCTGCGAGCAAGATCAACTCTCTGACCACCAGCCCTGAACTCCCCAAACCCTGAAATCCTAAACCCTACACCCTAAACTCTACAACCTAAACCCTAAACCCTACAGCTGCCCCAGACCCTTTGAAGCCTGACCCTGAGGATTCCACGCTGTGCACAAGCTCGCAGAATCCGTGCTCCTTCCCGTGCTTTGGCTTAAGATTTTCAGGGTTTCGAGTTTTCAAGGGTTTAGGTGTTGGGGGATTGACGACTTCGGGTTTCCCCCGAACCCTAAACTCCCACAAAGCCTAAGTCGTAAGTCTTAAACTAGGGCAGTGTGAGGGCCCTCGTGTCCCGGTTGTCCTTTTGCATGAGCTACATATGTTCAGGCTGCAGCCTTACAAGCATCGACCATCTTGATGCCATTAACGTGCATATATTGCTTACCAGTACTAATACTGCGTTAGTTATTCTCTCAACTGCTGCGTTCAGGCCAGGTACCTCTTTTATAAGCCGACTTTCTCAAGGGGTGCCTGTGCCGGAGGCAGCCGGGTCTGGAGTCTAGCTCCTTCCCCTGCTGGATAGATCTTCCCGGCCGTTGCAGAGCTGATATCCGTCCAGCTAAAAGCCCGCTTCCGAAAATGTGGGCCCCAAGCAGACCCCATACGCTGGGATCCCTATTGCTTACATGAGTGCAGAAGGAAGAGCTCCTAAAGGAAGTTCTGAAAAAGCTGGGAGATCCGCAGCATGCTCTTTCAATGGGTTGGCGCAGCCCATAGTTTGAGAAATGAGACGCTATGGCGAGGGAGAACTAAGCAATAACCATGGTCAGGATAAACTTGGCGATGGTGAACATGGTGGATGATGATAGACATTGCGACGAAGCATGGGTCCTCTCCTGCTTAACAGTGTTGAGCCGCATTCTAGAGCCCTGCGCCTGGCAACTCCGAGGTGATGCGTTTCTTTGATTCCTTCAGTGTGCCGGAAGATGTCCGCAGAATCGCAGACGCTGGCCCGCCCTTCAGCCCTAGACATACTCCCTCAACCCCTGACCTCTCGACCCTAGACTCTCTCTAAACCCTGAACTCCCAGACCCTAAACCCTCACCGGGAACCGCTGGTTTCCAAGCTTTCATCCGCAGGTACGGAAGTTCAAACTTTCCTTGCTTCCGCCAAGAGCCCAAGCTCCTAAGGAGCAGGTGTCGGCGCTAACATCTGAACCTTCTTAAACAAAAGTTGAAAATGAGGGCCTGAATTGTTAGTGAGCCCTTCATTCACGAAGCATCATATTCCCCTGAACCTGTTCTGATCGTCGCGGCACGTCTTACACTCAGACTAGCACCCAAAACCCTTCAGCCCTGAGCCCTAAGCGCAAAAAACTCCAAACCCTCTAAATGCCTAGACTCTATGGCCTAAGCTCTATCTTATTCTGCACCCTAAACCTAAAACCCTATAAGCCCTAGGCCCTAAGGCCGTAAACCCTAGGCTCTCTATCTTCCATCCTACCATCGAAGGAGCGACGTGCGGAGTTTCACGGAGGCAGCGCCGGCCGCAGTCCGACAGCCATGGGCCACGTGGCTTAAAAACCATGAAAGGCTCCTCTAACCCGGAGACTCCTTGAATATAGTAGGATCCCTAGTATGATTTAAGGTATATTCCTGAGTCCATAAGAAGGGTTCCGATAAGAGGGTTCTTTTCAAGGGTACTAGAAGGGCTCGATAATACGGTTCCCTTTTCGATAATAGGGTTCCGTTTAAAGTGTCTAGAACAGTACAAGTTTCTGGAAGGGATCTACCAGGATCGAGGGCTTTGGGGTTGAGGGCTTTCAGATTGAAGTTGAAGGGTTGATGGGTCAGGGATGTTTAGGAAAGTTTAGGGGTTGTTAAGGGTTGAGGCTTTTGAGCGTGAGGTTTTAGCGTGTTGAGCGCAAGGTTTGGACTTGGAGGTTTCCGAGACCTGCAAGTGTATTTCATTTGTGGATTGAACCCGACGTCCACATTTGTTGGAGCCCTGTCACCCCATCCATTTGTAGCTTTAGATCCTAAACCCTGCACCTGAAATCGTAAACCCCGAACCCTAAATCGTGAACCTCAAACCCCAAACCCTAAACCCCAAACCCTAAACTCCAAACCCTAAACCCTAAACCCCACACCCTATAGAGTAGGTCATCCAAAACAGGGGCTTTTGCTCCTAGCTACAGGTTGTTTTGAGGCTTGAGCCGACTGCGCGAAAGCTGCTAGGTAGGTCTTCATGGATCTTTGACCAAGGTTTAGGGTTTAGAGCTAAGGGTTTAGGGCTTAGGGTTCATGGTTTGGGGTTTAGGGCTTATAAGGTTGACAGGGTTTATGGTTTAGGGCTTCGGGTTTATGGTTGGGGGCTTAGGGTTTAGGGTTCAGGAGACTTTATGTTTGCTCCCTTGCCTAACCATGGCCATGGTTCTGGCTCGCTTGAAGGCTTCGGGGCTTGGGTTGAGGGTGTCTTGAGTTGAGTTTCGAGTTTCCTGACCTGAACTGGTTATCAATCAATTTTAACATCTGGAGGAGTTGCTTAGGCACGTGGGGTGAGCATTGGATCTCAACCATCCTAGACTCCTCGATCCCAACTAACAGCTCAAGGGAACCAACCGACGCCCACCGCTACCCAGGCGCCAGTGGCAGCGAGCCAGAACCAGAGGCGCGTAGCACTGCATGCCTGGAAACAAGATTGCATCTAAACCGTGCTCAGAAAATAAACATGCGTGCGCGTGTTGCGATCGTTTGTCGAAGTACAACATTCCGAGAAGAAGGAGATCGAAACGGGCTCACAATCTCGGGAGCAGGTACAGTTCCAGCTTAGCAAAGGTCTGCCTACGTTTTCGTGATGCATGGGATTCATATTTGGCACTGTGAAATGGTCAGCTTCGGCACCTTTGGCGCTGCACAGCTGACGCTCGTCAATGTCCCAACCATTCCAAGCCGGAACCGTGACCCAACTCAATCATACCGCGGTGTAAGGAAGCTAAAAGAGCTGACAAGGAGCTGAGCTGAAACTGCAATGATTCTCGTCGCAGCCGCGACAACCATCATGGCTGTTTAATATCGGTACGGTGCAGTACTGCCTTGCTGCGGTATGTTGCAGCATGTATTGCGCGGTATTGCGGGCTGACGGTTCGGTGCGGTCCACGTCCACCCCGTCCACCCCCCCCTTCACCCCTCC
>BGNK01006454.1:0-21713 GCA_003297005.1 Symbiodinium sp. clade A Y106 | reverse complement strand
GGGGGGGGGGGGGGGGGTTGGGGGGGCAGCTTCTCGAACACCACGCACCACTTCAAAGACAAACCCTCCTACGCTGAGGTCTGGGCTTCAAGGGTGTTGGCGAGCCTCTCCCATGTAGAGCTGGCATCTTTGTTTTGATGTTTAGAAGATGTTGCGCTCCAGGTTTTGGTAGTGTTTAAACCTTCTTGGCAGCACCTGTTTGTTGCACGGTATTTACAGTGTTTTCGTACTATCCGACCACCTGTGGTTTGGCAGTTTTTTCCCCGTCGAATTTGCAACTCCAGTAGCTGTCGCAGTTTTGGGGCTTGAGCCTCTGCAACTTCACCGGCTGACAGTTGAGGCAAGTGAGCCTCGGGAACGCAGCTGTCACATATAGGGAGCCTCAGCCCCTGCATCTGCGACAGTTAAGGCAAGTGAGCATCGGCAACTTCTGCAGCTGTCACAGATAGGGGGCCTGAGCCCCTGCATCTTCTGCAGCNCATATAGGGAGCCTCAGCCCCTGCATCTGCGACAGTTAAGGCAAGTGAGCATCGGCAACTTCTGCAGCTGTCACAGATAGGGGGCCTGAGCCCCTGCATCTTCTGCAGCTGTCATTTTCTTTGAGGATGACGATGACGATGGGTTGAGGCGCCAGGTGGTTGGTAGGGGGAGGGGGTGGCTAGTAGTAGTAGTAGTAGTAGTAGTAGTAGCAGTGGTAGCAGTAGTAGCAGTAGTAGCAGCAGTAGTAGTGGTAGCAGCAGTAGTAGTAGCAGTAGTAGTAGCAGTACTCGTCGCTGTCGTCGTCGTCGTAGGCGTGCCCGTAGTCGTATAGTCGTAGTAGTCGTAGTAGTCGCAGAAGTCGTAGCAGTCGTGGCAGTAGTAATAATAACAGTAGTGTTGTTGTCGCCATCGTGGTAGTTGTAGTTGTGGTCGTAGTCGGAGTCGTCGTAGTCGTGCCTACTTATGCGGGTTGATAGCATACCATGCAATACTGCCCCTCAAAAGCAAACTATCCGACTTGTTTTCAGCAAAAGGTATGCCGTCGGTGCAAGAACCACAGCCACTTTGAGCGTGGGTGGCTTTAGGGCAGATGCTACCAAGATTGATCCGAAGGGTCCGAGTGCCGATTGGTGTTTACGGTTTAGGGTTTTATAGGTTACGAGAATAGTTCGAAAGGCGCATTTGGGGGGAGTACAGGATCAGTGACTAGGGTTTTGGACCCTTAGCGGATGATCTACAAGAGCCGAAGGTATCTGCATGAGCTCCAGTTTGTATTGTGCTTGGGGTCACGGGTACATCGGGAAGGTGTGTATGTTTAACCGACGTTGCCTGAAGGTCTTTGATATTGCCCATTACTGAGGGTACTTTCTCCTTGGATGCACTTGACCGGGCCAATTTCAGGCTGCTAGGTTCCCTTATACCCTGAACCCTCCAACCTAAAGCCGAAAGCTTTTAATAATTTTGTAGAATTTCAAATATTGGCGAACAGTTCCTCTAGGATACTGGACGAGTCAGCTAAACAGCCCCAGAACTTACTGGTTATATGTACACTATAGTCATATACCAAAACCCTATTGTAATTATTAAGGCCCCTACATTCTACTTAGTGGTGCCTGAGGTAGAGTGGAGGAAGGACTGTAAGGGCCATACAGTTGCGAGGACTGCTCTCGGGATGCACACCCCCTCCCCCTTGAAGCACCAGTCCAGAAAGCACTACACCCTAAACCCTAAACCGTAAAACCCTAAACCCTGAACCCCAAACCCTAGATCCCAAACCCTAAACCGTAAAATCTAAACCCTTAACATAGAAACTGGAGCTCACCTGTGGTCGCCAATGCACCATTTACAGGTCGTCGCTCATGTGATTGAGGTTTGGAGTCCGACTTCGAGTCTACTGTTTCTGTTTCAGAGTACAGATTCCTGCGAGTTGATTAGTGAGCAAGGCTTGACCTAAACCCCTAGACCTTAAAACTTAAGATTTAGGACTTGGGCCCTAAACCCTAAACCCTAAACCTTAAAACTGAAGATTTAGGACTCGGGCTGCGCCCTTAAATTGTGGGACTGTGGGAGGCCTTCTTCGGAGTTGAGGATCACTCGTTTTCTGCGGCTTGTTCTTTAACTTGGGGGTCGTTATCCTGAAGATCCTGATAATTAATGCCTATCTGTGGTTCCCAAAGTTTCTGAAAATTTCGAAACCCCAAACACTAAACCCTAAGAACTCGGCCTTGGTGGATGTCGACTGCTGGCAGACATTAAAAAGGAGCTTTAAAAAAAAACCTAAGAAGCCTATCACTAATTCTGGAACACTAAACCTTAGATTTAAGCCTTGAGGGCTTGCATCCTAAAAGCCAATCCCTAATCCTGAAACTCTAAACCCTCAAGCCCTAAAGCTTGAGGGTTTTAGGTTTAAGTTTGGCCAAGATCCTTAAGTCTTCAGTGGTTCAGGTTTAACCTGAACGTCCTGTTCACAAGATAGGGCCTACTCTTTAGGGTGTAGGGTTTGGGGTTGACGGTGTTCAAGGCCTAAGATTGCCCTAACCCGTCAACCAGCCAAATCAGATACGATTCTTAAACTTTAACTTGACCTGTGTTGTACTTTAGGTGTTTTTTGTACTTGGAGCGTGTAGATTACGGGTTGACGTAGCGCAGCCGTGTTCAGGCAATAGTTACAAAATGGCTGGCGCACCGCGAATGTGCGTCCCTGCGTCCATGAATTTGCGAAGTCGACCCAGGTCCGCTTCGAGCGGAAAAAGTCCTCATGCACTTCCGTCATTTAGGGTTTAGGGTTTGGGTTTAATCCGGGCTAATAATTTAATAATTCGGGCATTACCTGACCCTAAGCCCGCGACCCTAAAGCCCAAACCCCCAATCTCCAAACTCATCTTGAAATTCAGACGACCCAGAGGTGCATAACAACACTTCCGAGTCTTATTCTAAACCCTAAACCCTAAACCGTGTGAGCTCCGAGTCCCCACACGCTTCCCAGAGAGCCTAATCACGAATTAGGGTGTAGGGTAGAGGGTTTTGAGTTTTGGGTTTAAGGTTTCAGGTGAGTGAACGTGTACTACAATCCTAGCCTATATATCAGACCCCTCTATACTTTAAGGCAGAGTCCTGAATCGAGGGGTCTGGGCGTCTCTGGGTTAGCGGGTCATCCGTAATGCAAAAGCACAGGACATTCAACCTTCTAAGTCTCTAAGCCTTCCTGGGCTTTGGAGTACCATACTTTAATACTTTTTTTCTAAAAGGAACCATTATGAAATAAAAGTTTATACTTTTTTCTCCCTGGTTACTTAAAAGCCCAGCTTCTATAGGCGTACCCAACACTCTTTTTTAGGGTACTTGGTTTTATAGTAGCGTATGACCCCACGACAACAGGGGTCGCAAAGGCTTTCGCTGCAAACCCGAAGCAAGAAGTTTTGCACTTGAAGCCCTGAAGCTCTCGCTTATGGGATCCAGGAAGTACATCGTGAGAACCCCATTCATCGCTAGCATGGCTGCAGATGCTTCTGATGCCGCACATGAGCCCGAGGTGGTTGCAACTTGCTGCGTTGTGCTTCATGGCTTGCAGGGGGAGCGTAAGGAGCTCAGGGACGTCCCACTTCGGGAGACATTTGCAGCTTTTTGCCAGCGTGTACGAGAAGTGACAGGGGCTGTTCACGACGGGCATGATGTTCAGCTGGTGCATGAAGCTTGTGTCCTGATGGAGGCAGGGCCTACACCGCTGATTTCTCTGGACATGTTCAAATCTTCTGGTCAACCCGTCGAGATGACATACTTGTTCAAAGAAGTTCCGTGTGACGTGGGAGCTATGTTGCCGCATTTAATGCGAGGTCTGGAACAAGACAACACCCTGTTTGAGTTTGATCAAGCCAGCTTCAATCGCCGGCGGCGCAGTGTCGAATGGGCGAAAGATGCGCAAGAAGCTCGGGAGAAGCGCTTGCATCAGTTGGTGGTGGGTGCACTCCTGGGCACATCGGAGGCCCATTCTCTCTGCATGGGCAGCCGCCCTCGGCTTGCAGGGGAGGTCGCCGATGCTGCTTGGGGACGCCTAAACACATCGGAGAGCAACGGTTGGGTGGACAAGTCCTTGGCCAAAAAAGAGTGATAAAGGGTTATGTACAAGATCATCGTAGCTTGCAGCTTTGCTTCTGCTCTACGACCAACAGTATTTCCGCTGCGCCTGCGCGCCTGGAGATTGCATGCTTTCTGCCGCAGGCCATGGGCAGTTGGAGGCTACATATATAGGCTGCGACAAGTGCAGCTCAGCTGCGCTGCGAGCAACAGTGCAGCCGTAAACAGGTGCTCGGATGTTGCGCAGATTTGTCCAAGCCCGATTTGCCAATGCAGTTGGTTTGAGTTTCAAGGTGATGCCACTACGAAGTAGCCATTGCAGACTTTGGAATCAGATACCGGAATCGGACGAGTCCTTCCTCCTGGAGTCCAAGCCTCAGGTTCGGGGCGGAAGCTGCTATCCTTAACCCTGACCTGTAGCCGAAAAGACCTGCCTTTTGAAGGAACTATATATAGAAACCATACTAAGGAACCCCCCAAAAAAGGTACGTAGGTCTTTTCGGCTACAGGGAACCCTCACCGCCCAGCCATCCGCTCCCCCGCCCTCGCAGGCTCCAGAAGAGACGAAAGACGCTGTCCATGTCAGATGCCCAGTGGAGAATACCTCGAGGCTCATACCCTACCCCTTCTTGACGGTACCTAGTTACTTAGTTAGGATCTGTTATATAGAACAGTAGGTACCCTAAAAAAGGGGTAGGGTATGAGCATCTAGGTAAGAAATAAACATGAACAGGTTTAGGGTTTTGGGTATGAATAACAAGAGTAAAGACAATGACAATAATCATGATAACAGTCATACTCAGAAACATATGCTTTTGTTACGGTTAGGAATAGAGTTGTAGTTGTGTTTACCCGAGTGGTGATGATGCTAACAAAAAGCAAAAGAATAATAGTAATGGTTCATACTTGTGAAAGTGCTAACAACAATTAATGATGGCGAAAGCACCAATAACCACACGAATAAGAGTATCAGTACTCGCTATGACCATAAACATTATTAGTATTACTAAGAATGGTAGAAATAAGAAAAAGTAAGATTTTAGCATTATCAATAGCACTAACAATACTACTAGCACAACTAATCATGCCCATACAGTTTTTGGTTCAAATCCTTGAAAGGGTTCAAGATTGCATATTATGGAACATGGGACTTTCATGGTCTGACCATGTTCAATCCCCTTAAAAGGAGAATGATAGATCTCGGGTATGGGATTACGTGAACCTGAATTCAATATGTGGCTCAGTTCCCTGATGCTAGTTTCGGTATAGACCATGAAACGCGGTGCCTTGATGGGCCATGGGGTTTAGGGTTCCGGTTTGGGCGCTTGTCGGGTGTTTCGTGGCGCGGCTTGGAGAGCGTGCTGAGGTTGCATATCCAGGTAGAGTGGTTTTCAGCGGGTGCTTTTAGCGGATGTGCAGTCAGTTGGCACAATTTACACAGGGTGACTAAGCAGTTAATCAGTAAGCTTATATTTATATGTGCTCACCGCCAGGTTGAGCACTTGGAACCCTAATCTTCACCTACACACTACGGCGCAAGATCCTTTCCATAGCAACAGAGTGGTGGCTACTTCCAATGGTGCTCGCAAGCGACATCGACGATGAGGAAGACTAAAACTACACACGCATGAGGAAAGAGTTAATATCGTACCAGGAGATCCGAAATCCTAACTAATTAGTCATAGTTAGTCAGAAAGGAAACCCTGCATGGCGGCTGTGTCGGGGACATGCGTCCAGAACAACCAACACATCCTCAAGGACGAAGTTCACCTCAAGGACCAAGTGATGCACAACACAGTTCATGGTTCAGTTCCCTTAAGAGGAGGCTTAGGGAATATTGGACATCCATTTATGGATCGTTGCTCCTTCAAGAGTCGCATACAGTTCATCAGCGTGATTTCCAACTATTACCGTAACCCCACAGATATGTAGAATTCTACATACTGTTGGGTCCCGAGCTGTCATGTGTCATCATGAGCAACAGCATCATCATCACCAGCACCAACGCCAATATTACCGGCATCGTAAGCATATACGTTTCATGAGGGCGCACCGATCCATAGATGCGTCGTCTCCTTTATGCCCTCAGACTCCTCATAAGGGAACCGAGCCGTAGCCTGTTTTAGGTTTAATTTGGTCCTTAAGTTTTTTTGTCTGCAAGAGTTTCAGAAAATGGGGAGGGTGGCAATCCAGCCTAATCCAGCCCAAGCGGCCGTATCTTCAGTATAATAAAGGTTTTAGCATGGAATAGTTATCAATCTCGTTCACTAGGGTTTCATGTATGTGATAGGTGTAGTAAAATACACCCCAATACCTAGGCTAATTATTAAGGCCCCTACACTCAAGCCTACAAACCCATTCAATAGAACTCTCATAGACCTCCGATATGAACCCTACTCCAATTCAGGTTGCCTGCATCCCTTATAGAACCCTTTGAAGGAATCCCATCGATGAGATATGGTCGCCCCCATGGTCCACCTCCGTCTGTCTGCGGTCTGTAAAGCACCTAAAAGCCACCGCCAATACGTTGACTGTGCTGTTGAGCATATATGTATGTATATATATATATATATGCATACAGATGCATCATGCCTTTGTATATTATATGTATGAGTATATATATATACACATCATGTGTAATCTGGATGTGTGTATACCTATATATACCTATATATATATATGTATATATATATATTGGTTGATTGATTGCGGGAGCAAACAGTGTAGCCTCTATATTTTTATATCGTTTATATAATTGTTTGTGCGAAGATACACACATACAGCTAACCTTATGGGTATGTATATATACAAATATATATGTATATGTATATATGGTCACCCCCCCCTTTTCAAGATCTACCTATATATATATATATGTATGTATGTATATGTATATATATATATATATGTATAGACATTAGCCTTCCAGCCGAGACCGACTCTTTGGGTGAGATTCTGGCCTTGGCTTCGGCAGCCATGTGAGGGCCCCAGAAATTCAGGGCTCCCCAAACCCTGAACACCGGACGACATCACAAGATCACGGAATATGTAAAGTAAGCTATCTACTCTAGTCTCAGTGTATATAGATATGTATGTATGTATGTATGCTTTTGTATGTATATGTATGTACATGTATGTGCGTATATACATATATACACAGAATTTCAATGAGACAGTTCCTAGTCGAGGGCGTGATTTGCTGTTAAGGCTTTAGATGTTTGGGTTTCAGGTTGCTTTGGGTCAGGCATTTAGGGTGGATTTGGAGTGATGCCCTTAGGGCCTCTTGAAGGGTCATCGCGTCGTTACATGAGTAGGGTTGCAAGTATCCGGAGGGAGTTGTGCGTACGAGTTTTTCAAAAATGCATCGGCACGTATCTTGTTTACAAGCCTTTTATTCTTTTCGAATTTTCATGAAGCCCCTCCATGATGTAGTCCCTGCATTGGCAATCTACCTATATGGATGCGGGCGCATAGTGCGCCACGCTGCGTTCGTACTTAGAATGTGCGCGAGACTGGGGTGTTAGCATGGTTTCTACAAAAAACAGGTTTGTAGGACATCACGGAAACTATTTCATTTTTACGATTAGCAATATCATCATCCGCATCATCCGCATCATCATCGTCTTTATCATCAAGATAAGCATCATTATAACCTTAATCATGTTCATGATTGTCATTATCAACATCTTGTTCACAGTCATTAAGATATTAGTCATCAACACAATGGTCATGATCATGAACATAATCATCGTCGTTACCATCATCAACAGTTTTATCATCTCAAGCATCTTCATCATCATGGCGACCGTCATCAGTGTCTTGAACAACATAATTATCACTGTCATTAAGAGGATTTTATCATTGTTTTCATCATATTAGTCTGCATCATACTGATCATGATCATAATTATCATCGTTACCGGCTCGCAAATGCGCACTCGAGAGGATATGCGACGGCCGGACGCTATTAACCCCCCCCCCCCACCCCCCCCCCCCCACCCCCGCCCTCCCCTAGTCCTGAACAGCAGCAAAAACCCTGCAAATGTGCTGTATAACACGAAAAACGCATGAAGNCCCTAGACCTGAACAGCAGCAAAAACCCTGCAAATGTGCTGTATAACACGAAAAACGCATGAAGTCGCGTGGCGCCCTATGCGCCCGCTACCACTGACATGCCCTGCTACGAAGCGGATGATCTCCGATACCCTTGTGGACAACCTTTTTTTACTACTAAGCCCCCCGATCCCAGCAGTAGTCTCGAACATCAGAAGTCCTAAACTTCTTACAAATCAAAGCCCCGTAAACTCCATTCGATGTTGTAAACCTTATTGTTGTTCTTATTGTTGCTGTAAGAGCCAGTACTCCCCCCAAAAGGTTCGGCTTTTGCTCGGTGGCGCTCGAAACCATGAGCTCGCGACACTTCGACCCGGGCCTATTCCTAGGCTCGCACCGAATAGGTTGTTTCGTTGACAATCTGTGGTTGAGGTAGTTTGTCGATTTTTGTTGGCCGGCGGTATTTGGGTTTGAGCGTTGTATTTGCGCGTTTAGAAATCTGCTCAAGGGCAGGGCTTGTGGTTTATAGGATCTAGACTGAGCGTCCACGGTTTTAGGATGTTAGTTTTTTGGGGGGTTTTCGTGCATGAAATTGGGTGTTAGAACTGATTGACAGGAGCAGGAGACCTAGCGAGTGGGTTGTACATGGATCAAGGTACCCACGTTCTGGGCCAGGTGTAGAGCTTGGGTTTATTTTGAGGGTCGTCGAGCAGGGTTTACTGGGATGTTGGGTGGTATCTGGCCTGTTCTTACCATTTTTGTTTATGGGTTTCTTTTGCATAGACTTTTGCACAGTGGTTTACTGAACAGCCGCCTAGTTCAAGACTCTGGCTTTCGGGCTTTAAGGCTTCAGCGTTTGTGATTCAAATTTTAGGGCCGTCTGAATTTAGGTAGAATCCGGTGTTGGGGTTGTCGGGTTCTTGAAGGGTTTCTGTAGGGCTCCATTCCCTAAGTCTCCCTGCACCCATATAGCATATACTACTTGACCCCAAAGGACATCTAAAAAAGGAATTAGTGAGCAGGGTTTTGATTGGAGTTACAAGTCCGTCCCTTTTGCAACCGTAAATATAGCCTTACTATGTCCCTTGGGCCTTTAAGTAAACCTTGACCCTATAACTAAAGCCCTGAACCCTAAACCCTTAAACTCTAAACCCTAAACCCTAAACCCCTAAACTCCAAACCCCTGAAGCCTAAACCCAAAACCCTGAACCCTAAACCCTAAACCCCTAAACTCCAAACCCTTGAAGCCTAAACCCTAAACCCTTAAACTCTAAACCCTGAACCCTAAACCCCTAAACTCCAAACCCCTGAAGCCTAAACCCTTAAACTCTAAACCCTAAACCCTAAACCCCTAAACTCCAAACCCCTGAAGCCTAAACCCTAAACCCTGAACCCTAAACCTTGATAGGCCTCAACGGCCTCGTCGCGGCGGCGTTGTCGCCTGCAGCGCCATTGCCTCGGCCTGCTTGGGCTGCTAGGGCCGGGTTTTGGGTTTGGTTTTGAGGGTTTAGGGTTTTAGGGTTTAAGGTTGAGGGTTTTGGGATTTCCGGCCCTGGGAGCAGCGCTTCCTCGCTCGCAACATGTGTGGGGGTTTCTTTTCTGGCGCTGAGAAAAACACCTGGTCCCGCGAAAGTACTGGTGAATGCCCATTGTGTTCCGCACTTGATACACGGGCCCACCGCATTTTCACTTGCCCAGCACTGCGCGACAAAAGGGCGGCACACCAGAGCACCCTTGACCTTGTTGCCCGTGACTTTCCCACCTGGACCTACATGCCTTATGTGGCATGGCCATTCGAAGCCTCGGTGCTGCAGCTTTTCTTGTCGAGGTTGCGGCTCCCTGACCTTGCCCCCCACCTGACCGGCACCGGCGTTTTGTGCTGTTCACTGACGCGAGCGCACTCAATACCACCTGCCCCACTGCACGACTAACCGCGTGGGCTGTGGTGCTCGGCCGGCCTCCTGCCCACGCACCGCATTTGCAGGCAGCAGACCTTCATGAGGATGCACTTCTGCCTTGTTTCTCTGTCCTCGGTCAGGGCTCTACGCCGGGCCAACAGACGGTCCCACGTGCAGAACTTGCTGCTCTGGCTTGGGTTTGTAAGTGGCAGTACCAATGCCCAGAAGTTGAGGTCACAGTTCATTGTGACTGCCAGCCTGCTCTTGATCTTTGGAATAGATGGTTGCTTCAGGGTTGGCTTAGCGTGAGTAGCTGTGCCAATGCGGAGCTTTTGCAGGACCTGCCCCGGGATACAAGGGTTAAAGCTGTCAAGATTAAGGCTCATCGCTCCGAGAGTGTTTTGCAACAGGCTTCCCTTTGGGAGAGATGGCTTGCAGCAGGCAACGAGGCTGCCGATGCGGCGGCCAAGCAGGCTTGCAGTGATATTCCTCTGACCTTCAGCGAAATGGCCGGGTCTGCCGCTGACCAGTGTCGCTATCAGTCCCAGCTCTTGTCCAAATTCTTGCGGGCGCTGCTTGACCTGGGCGTCTTGGATGCTGGCAAAAGAAAGTCGGAAGAACGTTTACAAACTGCAGCTGCAGCTGCTTCTCCACAGACGGGCACTTTAGAAGAGACGCTGGACAGAATCAGGGAATGGCGAGTGCCCGTCTCTGGGTATTCCTCTTTCCCTCCTTCTTGGGAGGAAAACTGGGCTGGTTGGAGTTTTGGGCTGGCCTACGGCCGGCACCTGGTCTTGTGGCTGCAGACCTTGCGCTGGCATGTGCAGCCGGCACCCCCTGCGGCTACGTGGACAGTCTCCTTCCTGGAGATGCTCTTGAGCTTCTGCGAGTTCTCGGCTACGCCACCGCTGGTTGAGAATGTTTTTCAGCCAGGAAGCTACTGGGATTTAGTGACGGCTGCGAAGCAGCTACAGCACATCAGCCTCCGCCAGCTGGTCGTTTGCTTCAAGGCTGCCTTGCAGCGCATGGGCCAGCTCCTGCGATATCCTGTCTTTCCATGTGTTGAGGTGAAGGACGTCCCCCACCTTCGTCTGTTCAATGTGGTCTTTCCGAGTCCNGTTTGCTTCAAGGCTGCCTTGCAGCGCATGGGCCAGCTCCTGCGATATCCTGTCTTTCCATGTGTTGAGGTGAAGGACGTCCCCCACCTTCGTCTGTTCAATGTGGTCTTTCCGAGTCCTGGCTTGGCGGCTCGCCCGGCGCTTCCTGGTACTGGCTGGCCCACTCTTCTGCGAGCGCTTGCAGATGCGGACAACCAGGTAGACTTCCTTTCTCAGGTCAAGTGGGCCTGATGGGCGCAGCATCAATCGCGTGCGGCGCCCTTTTCACCAAGGACTTCGCTCGGATCTTATCAGGTGCATGGGTGTCGCGGGTTGTGCTTGATGTGAGTGCTTCCTGCNAAGTGGGCCTGATGGGCGCAGCATCAATCGCGTGCGGCGCCCTTTTCACCAAGGACTTCGCTCGGATCTTATCAGGTGCATGGGTGTCGCGGGTTGTGCTTGATGTGAGTGCTTCCTGCTGGCCCCTTGCACCCCTCAGGCAACGGTAAAGGTTGAGGGTTTTGGGGCTTAGGGTTGAGGGCTTAGGGTTTTAGGGTTTTAGGTTTAGGGTTTTAGGGTTGAGGGTTTTAGGGTTGAGGGTTTTAGGGTTGAGGTTTTTAGGGTTTAGGGTTTTAGAGTTTTGGGTTTGGCAATTTGGGGTTTTGGGTTTGGTTTTGCTTACGGATATAGTCAGTAGTTATCCAGGTTAATATTTGGGAAAGTATTTGATTTTTGATCACTAAGGGGTACATACAGGGATAAACAAAGAGCCCTAAGGCCCTAAGTGATGACAGCCTTAATTTGGCCGTAGGTCCATTCACCGGCTCCAGGTTACAAGGGAAGCTAGACTGCTAGATAAAAAGACTCGTAAGTGATAAGATCAATTGTCGTATACTGCAGTAGCCAGGCCTTAAGCAGGACCATGCCCACTGCAGGTTCTCTCTCCGAAATCCATACAAGCGGTATATCTGAAATGCTCCCTCATCCCTACACTGAAACTGAGTTCTCCAAGCCCTAGCCCTCAAAACCGGACGCCGAGGTGGCGGAAGAAGTTGCGGTGCGGTGGTTCCTATGATGTTCTCTGACTGCTATAGGCAAGTATAGGGTTTTGGGATAGGAGCAACCATCCAGTGTCTTTGTTCGGACATCTAATGTCGTCAACGCACTTGTGCCTTGTTGAGCTTGCAGCATGGGCCGGGATGCACAGTGGCTCCTTTATTAAGTCAAGGACGCAAAGCGGGCAAAGCGGTTGACGTTAGAAAAAAAAGCGGACTGCGTGTCTCCTGACATGGGCGAGAGTCTCCTGAGATGGGAGAGACGTTGGCTATCCTGGAACGCTGTCAGCGAGAAAACCATGCTGCACGGAGTGTTCCGAAGACTGTTTGGTATCTGCCGCTTTCCACAGGTGCTGAAGTTTCCATTCCATTCAACACCATCTTAATGTCGCTGCTGGTGGAAGAGTAGCGCTGGCGCAAGTGAGCACCATTGGTCACCATTACATGGCACAGGACCCGTCTATAGATAATGGGCAACTGAGAAAGAACCCTGACCCCCAAAACCCTAAGCCCTAAGCCCTCAAAAATCCTAATTCCTAAACCCTAACCGTCAAGCCAACTTAAACAAAAACAACCTAAGCCCTTGGCCACCCTAAGCCCTAACCCTCACTGCACAACCGCTAGAGAACCCTTCCAAGAAATCACAGACTAAACCCTTCAAGGAACCCTTCAATTCTCAACCCCAAAAAATCCTAAACGAGACACCCTAAACCCGTAGACCACCCTTATGCGCGACCTTTATAAAGAGACAAACCTTTGAAGGAACCCTAACCTAAAACCCTTATGCAATAAAACAATGTAAAAGGCCCCGTGGAGGAACCCTTAGCGAGACCCCTGTAGTACTCTTGCAGCAATATACTGCCTCTTATAGTGCCATTAAACCCCAAAACCCTGAATCCTGCAGAAGCAACCTTAAAGGGATCCCTTAAAGGAGCCCTAAGTCAAACCCTAAACTCTATGTTTAAGTCTACCTTAAACCCTAAACCCCCAAGGGGTTTAGGGCTTAAGGACCCTAAACCCTAAACCCCCGAAAAAGACCCTAAGTCTAAGGCTTGGCTTGGCGCACCTGCTCGAGGTGGAGCAGCTGAGGCCGAGCGCTGCTGGCGGCTTCAGGGCCCTGGGGAGCCGGCTTCCTTTTCTAAAGGCTTTCTATAACCCTGAGGGTCCATGTACCAAAATAGTATATTCATTGGCTTTAAAGTAATCTCTATTTGGGTACTTTGGGGCCAAAGTATATACTATTTGGGTACATGGACTCTTAGGGTAAGTGTTCTCTATACTATCTGGGCTTTGGAGTACCATACTTTAATACTTTTTTTGAGGAACCATTATGAAATAAAAGTTTATACTTTTTTCTCCCTGGTTACCTAAAAGCCCAGTTATTGCTAGGGACCAGGGGTTCCTTCAAAGGCTTTATGCACGGATTTTCAACAATTTAAATTTATTTCTATAAGGGTACTGGGGGTTCCTTCAAAGGCTTTCTATAAAGGTTCTCTATGTTATTGCTAGGGGCCAGGGGTTCCTTTAAAGGCTTTATGCAAGGGTTTTCTATGGTTTTTTGTGTAAGGCTACTAGGGGTTCCTTTAAAGGCTTTCTAGAAGGGTTCTTTATATTACTATAAGGGCACTAGATGCAAGGGTTTAGGGCGGAGGATTCACGTTTCAGGAGTCCGGTTCAAGGTTTGGTGACTTGGGGCGTTGGGTTTCGGGTTAAGGGTTTGGGTTTAGGGCTTTTTACGAGGGTACTATAATGTACTACACTGCTACATGTTCCTTTAATGCTTTTATACGTGATACGACTTTAAGCTTCAAAAGATCCCAAAAACCCTGTACCCCAAAACGTTATCGATCCCTTAACGGAAGCCCTACAAGAGCCTTTAGAGGACGGCTTTACAGAATTCCCTTAAAAGGGTGCTTTAAGGATTCCTTTCAGGAGCCCTGTAAGAAACCCTCAGAAGAGTCGTAATTGCTTGATCCCTTCCGGCAAGGCTCCCAAGCATGAGTGTGGTGCGGATGTTGCTGCTGAATGCTCTGCTAGGGCGCCGGCCCTGGCTTGGTTTGGGGGGTTGAGGAATTCGGGTTTACGGGTTTGGGGTTTTGGTGATCATCATCAAGCATCATCAACAATTACCTTCGACATCAACATCAACATCACCTGTCGGCTCTTGCTGTACCATCACTCACTTTGGTGCGGTCTCGGCCATAGTCAACCGCCACACCTCACCCTTTTCAGCATCCAGCCCTTCCGAAGGCCACACTTGGTCAGTCCCCATAAACCCTGAACCCTAGGGTTTAGGGTTTAGGCAAGTTTAGGGATTTGACAAGGTGAGTTAGCTGGGGGACGCCTTGCGGTTTTCTACCTTTCGTTGAAGCCCGAACCCTTCCACCATGCATGGTCTCTATGGTAGCCCCTTTTGCCTATAAGGATGCTGTGGGGTTCTATAGTGGGGTCCCCTTTATAGTGGGTTGCCTTTCCTTTAACCTTACGTAAATCTTGTAGCTCCCATAACCCAGTACCTCAGTATCGGGTTAACTGGGCTCCCGACCCAGACCTTCCAAAATCCCTTACTTGAGGAATATACCTTAATTCATATTAGGGATCCTATTATAATTTAAGGTATATTCCTTAATTAAGGGATTTTGGAAGGTCTGGGGATGAAAGCCTCAAGCCCGAGACTGTCAAACATTTAATGCGCAAACAGCTTGAAGCTTGACATACGCCAAACATTCATGTCTTGAGGTCAAACACTACACCCTAAACCCTAAACGGTACGCCTTTTGGGGTTTTGGGCGTAGTGGAATTGGCGTTTATTAAGGCCCTTCAGCCTTGAACCCTGGACCCTCAAATCCTGAGCCTTATACACCCTAAACCCTAAAACCTTACCCTAGGGCTCTAAGGACTCATATATTAAGGCTTTTGCGCCCAAAGACCATAATATATAAGGCTTTTGGGGGCTATTTTGAGGTTCAGGTTTAGTTTAAGCTCTCAAGCCCTAAACCCTAAACCCTAAACCCGAAGCATGAGCTTGAATCTTCCGGAAGGTGCATCTGTGCCAACTACCTCTATGCATTCGCTCTGCTGAGGTCATGGGCCCTGCAGGGCGAGGGTTTGGGGATTACAGGTAACCCTAAGGGTCCAAGTACCCAATAATCATATACTGTCTTAAATATTGAGCTACCTAACTACTATCCTAAACCCAAGTACCTAATTATTGGGCCCTTTGGACCCTTGGGGTAATGCTAAACCGTAACTGCACAGAAGCCCAGATCGCAAGGATGGTGGGTCATCCCAGATCTTGCAATACACCTCAGTCCCGCAGCATTCTGTTGATTCTCATGGGGTCGCCGGGATGTCGTTCGGGCTTCAGCACTTTGGGTTTTGGGGATTTTGGGCTTTGGCTTCGTCCGTAGATGAAATTTCAGTTTAGATTCTGGAGAGCCAGGGTTTAGGGTTTAGCCTGCAAAACTCGCCCAAGAAACACATTGATCCGTGTACACACTTTCCTCCCACGCCCTGAGTATAGAGCCCAAATACCCCTTAGTTAAGCAAAGTCCCTTGAATTCCTACAATCAAGCCTTAGATAATTCAAAAAATGCTGATTAATCAAGGTTTGGGGTTCTACAGAGCCCCCAAACTTGAGAGGTCTCTCTGTGAGTACTCTTGAGAGAATAGTAGGGATCTCTTGCAGGGTCTGGAAGGCGTAAACCTTCTGCACTCCTCCAAAGACTTGTAATTCAAACCGTTGCAAACCCTATGCCCCAAAACCCTAAAGCCTGAACCTAAACTCCTACACGTCTCGCTTGCACGAAGCGTTCCAGAGACCTTCTGGGCTGACGGAAAAAGGCGATAGCAAAAATATAAAACTTGAACCCCTACCTAGACCCCCCAACTACTCTCTAATATACCCCGAATATTAGGGACCATAAGGACTCTATTAAAGTTCCCTTGGGGCGTCCTGGTAAGCCCTAAACCCTAAACCCTAAGGTTGTCGCCTGTCCTGGCTACCGCATCCCTGTCGCTGTCGATACCGATCTCCGCTGCCGTGGACGAAGCAGGGGGTCCCAGGATCTTGGCGGTTCAGGGCTTAAGGTTTGTTTGTTTATATATATATATATATATATATATATATATATATTTTTTGGGTTTAGGGTTTAGGGTTTAGCGTAAGGGCTTAAGGTTTGTTTGTTTATATATATATATATATTTTATTTTTTTTGGGGGGGAGGGGGGGGTAGGGTTCAGGGTTTTAGGGTACTCCTATAGTCTCCATTGTAGGTCCTTTTTTATTGGTTAACCTACATAGTTTATAGTATAGGATCCTAACCATAAAATGGGTTCACCCAAAAAAAGGAACTACAATGGAGACTATAGGTAAGCCTCCATCAAACTTAACCTCGTTTCCGTGCGAAGCAGCATGGGCTCTGACCAGGGAGGATGCAACTGTCCTCCCAGAGTTGGGCAGCTGATTTAGTATTTAGGGTTTAAGGTGTTAGGGGTTTAGGGTTTAAGGTTTAGAGTTTCAGATTTAGGGCTTTAAGGTGTTAGGACTAGGGGTTTAGGGTTTAAGGTTTAGGGTTTAGGGTCCGCTATTGGCTGCCGCACCCTCTTCTCGTGGTCGAATCGCTGGCTCCAAGCTGTACTTGGAGGTTCATGGGTAGTTATAAGTGGGGTTATAAGTAGGGTGTCTGTAAATATAGCCCATATTAAGGGACTTATAACCCCACTTATAACTACACATGAACCTCCAAGTAGTCTCCTTGTGCTGTATCTTGTTCTTGCCATTTTGCGCTCAGAAGCTCGCAGGACTGCTATGGCATGCACTTCTTACACCCCAGGGGGGTTTTAGAAGACCCAAAAACCCTAAACCCAAAACTCTAATTCCAAAACCCAAAACTCTAAAACCCAAACCCAAAAACTCTAAACCCAGTTATAAGAAAAATCCAAAATCCAAAACCCAAGACTCCAACACCAAAAACCCAAAACCCTGGCCTTAGAACCCCAAAATAGTAGGATGCATATAAGGAGCTCAATAAAGGCCCAAGGTTTCTTAATCAGGTTCCTACATTAATGCTCAACTCGCCCAACAGCCTCAAATGGTACATGGTCTTTAGGACTCTGCTGGCATTTCGGGTTTGGGTCGTATTGGCCCGAAACTTAAAAACCTCAAACCCGAAAACCCTAAACCCCCAAACCCTAACCGTAAACCGTGAGGGAGTCACACACACACACTTCCAAGCAGAAGCCCCACCATTCCTTGCCGGGATGGATGCAGAGCGCGGTTGCTCCAGTTTCCGCGTGCTTGTCGAGAGCCAAGAGGTCGAAGCCTTTCAAACGCGAGGGTTTAGGGTTTTGGGGTTTTGGGGTTTAAGGTTTTGGGTCTGGGGCTTTTGGGGTGTAGGGTCTGGGGTTTTGGGGTTTAGGGTTTAGCAGCTTTGGCATTTAGGGAAGGGTTCGGGGCTTCAGGCCTTTTTCTTGGGGGCATCAGGAGACTTATGTGGTAAGTAGGTCAGAAGTAAATTGTAAGCCCAAATGTGGGGTAATCATAAAATCGCGCCTTTTCAAAACCCATGTCTCTTAAGGTCTGGAAGGGTTTCGGAACTTGTGAATTGACCTTTTCAACTTGTTATGAGTTGTGAGGATGAATTGGGTATCAGAGTTCCGCATTGGCTTCGGGTTTGAAGGCTAAAGGATGTTTTTTTGCGATAGATGCTAGGGCAGACATTTGCTCAGAGCTGCTAGTGATAGTGGCTAACTCGTGTTTCGGATGTGTAGTTTGGTGGTATAAAATTTCGGAGCTTAGGGTGCGGGGTGTGAGGTTACAACCCACAACTCGAGCGGAACTCCATTTCGGGAGGCTGTTTTCCAGCTCGGATATCTGGAGACTGGGCCCCCGCCGTCTCTCATTTCGGGCTCACTCCTACAAAACCACAAGACGATAGAGCAGCAGAACCCACAAAGGCTTTGAGGGCCCCAGATCCGAAACCCCAACGATCGCTTGGAGGGTCGGGGGACTTAGTAAGTAGGTAGTAAGTAGACTAAAAGGGACCCTAATTGGGGTTATGGTACTTATAACTCTATCAAATACCTACTTAGTAAGTCCCCCGACCCTCCAAGTGGTGTTGGGGCGCAGGAATTGGCGGGAATCGGCGCAAAGCGGGGATGGGATTGTGGTAGCTTCTGCTTCGGATGTAGCCCTAACAATTTCATATACTATTTGGGGGTTCCTTATTATGATTACAGTATAATCACGGGCCCCAAAACCCCATGCTGAGTATTAAGACCCCTACATTACGGCCCTGAACACCATGCCGCCTTGGTTCGTCCGTATTTTGCTTTGGCATTCAATTCGTCCGGGGTGTGGGAGCTAAGGGTTGAGGGTGTAGAGTTTAATTTGCGTTTAAGGTCCGGGAGGTTGGTCTACTTAAAGGATCATGGGACTTAGTAACTAGGTAACTATACTTATAATTACTTATAACTCCACTTAGGGTACTTATAACCTTACTTACTAAGTCCCATGATCCTCTAAGTAGTCTAGGGTTTCGTTTTCAGCGTTCAGTTCAGGGCGTTCCTCTGAGCGCAGGGTTTGGCAAAAGGAGTGACTAGGAGACCGCGGCGCCTTGTAATTAACTGAAAGCTTGCGCAAGGACGATGCCTGTTATAAGTTACCCTAAACCCTAAACCCTAAACCCAGTTATAAGCCCTAAACCTCTAAACCCTAAACCCAGTTATAAGCCCTAAACCTCGAAACCCTATTATTTGTGGAAGGTTTAAGGAATCAGGCTCGGGGATTGAGGGGTTTCGGCAGCAGCAAGCCCTTCCATGAGAGTCTTGTAGCTTCAGGTCACCATGTTTACATCGAATTGATCCAGCTGCTACGACACCTAATAGCCGCTTAAGAGCCCGCCTTACGATTCAGGGTTTCCTATGGATCCACCTGCAGGCGAAATCGCTGTACATCCGGGCCGCCGAAGCTAGCAACTCGGATGCAAGGTGCAGCAGTGACAACTACCGAGGTTTGCCAATCATTGGTAGCATGATTCCTCATGTAATATACTTACATGTATACATGCAAAACCCTAAACCCTCTACCCTCTAAACCCTTAACCCTTTAAACCCTAAACGCCGATTGTTGTGGCCCCGCGATGTTTTTCACAGTTGCGCTCCCATCATCAATCCCTCCCTGAAGCTTCACCCTCAGAACTCATCGAAGCCCCTTCGTCGGGTTTAGGGTTTAGGGGTTTAGGGTTATGGGTACCGCAGGAACACAGGTTGAAATATGGGAGGTCTGACCAAGTAGCATATCCCCCTGGGAGTCGCTGGTGCAGTTTGGGTCTCATGTCTCCCGATAGAGCAGGACAACCCTAAGCCCCTAAACTCGATGTAGGCCCCAAACCCTAAACCCATAAACCCTAAACCGCATGCAAAGGACTCGTTGACCACTCCTATGGTAATTCAGTTTCTCAGACGGCTTTCGCTGGTTCAGCATGCACGAATCTACATCTTGAGCTCCATCTTCACCTCGTTCAATGTTCACAGACCTTCCAAAATCCCTTAGTTAAGGAATATACCTTAAACCATAATAGGATCCCTGATATGACTAAAGTATACTGCTTAATTAAGAGATTTTGGAAGGTCTCTGCTTCGACATCACGAAAGCCCTTGGGGCTTCATCCTGAAGTCCCTATAATAAACCACATAAAGTTGGAAACCGGGTTAAGGCCAAATAGTGCTGGGATTACCTATACATTACTCTTGAGGATTGAGGCTATTGGGTTTCCAACTTTTAGGCTTCTACTGTAAGCTCCAGGATGTGGCCATGTAACCTTAAACTGAGCTTTGGAGTACCATACTATACTTTAACACTTTATTCTTAAAGGCTAAAGGAGCCACTATGAAATACAAGTTTATGCTTTTTTCTTAAAGGCTAAAGGAGCCATTATGAAACAAAAGTCTCTACTTTTTTCTCCCTGGTTACTTAAAAGTTCAGTAAACAGGTGGTCGGCCTTTGGGCCGGAGTGTCGGGCATCCCTAAGGGTCCAAAGGACACAATAATTAGGGTTTAGGGTTTAGGGGTTTAGGGGTTTAGGGTTTAGGGGTTTAGGGTTTAGGGGTTTAGGGGTTAGGGTAAAGGACCCAAGAATTAGGTACTTGGGTTTAGGATAGTAGTTAGGTAGCTCAATATTTAAGAGAGTATATGATTATTAGGTACTTGGACCCTGAGGGTCATGTCATGGCGTTTTCCGTGCCTGCACTTGGACAATGACGGACACCGAACTGGCACGCTTGGCTTACAGGGACCATATTCGTGTGAAACACAGGACCCGCATGCGTGCGTGGCGCCATCAGTTGGAGCCGGCATAGACGCACTCCACGCGTCGGCCGAAAACTTCGAGCGCGACTGGCAGGACGCGGCAGAGGAGGCTGCCAGTGCAGAGAAGAAGGGCTCGGCTCAAGACAGCGAGCCCGAACCGAAGGCCCTGTAAAAGGGATTAGGGTTCCTAGGATTAACAGTAATAGTAATATTAATGAGAACACAATAAAAATAGTTCAAATGACACTAATAATAATGGTAATAATAATCAGTATTTATTATTGTAGTACTATTAAAATAATAGGCTTCTTGTCGCTTGTACCGTCGGTGCCCGCCTTGTAGCGAACGTGAGCCCGACTGTCAGGAAGTACATACCCAGCAGCATCGAGGGAGACTGGGAAGTTGCTGGGGTTATCTAGGGACGTGTTCGGGACAGTCGGCTTCACTGCTGCTAGGTCTCGGGATCACGAGGGCCTGAAACCCTCAACCCCTACACACCAAATCTAGAATACAGGGTCTGCTTGGAGGTTCATGGGTAGTTATAAGTGCTGTCAGAAGTCAGGTATCCGTAATTATAACCCATATTAGAGGACCTATAACCCCACTTCTAACTACATATGAACCTCCAAGTGAGGGTTAGCCCCTGAGCCCTAAACCCTAAACCCTAAACCCCTAAACCCTAAACCCAACAGGGTTGTGATGGTGCTTTCCAACCGAGGCCAAGCTCTGTTGGGAGGGAAGGCGCCCGAGGTGGATACATCCGGCAGCCTGGCATGAAAGGCTCCTTAACAGGCTCCTTGAAGGGATCTATAGGGTTCCCCAAGGGATCTGAAGGATTTAGGGTTTCGGTTTTAGGATTTCGGGCCGTTTATAGGGTTTAATGATGGTAAGGTGTAGGAGTACTTGGAGGAATCATGGGACTTAGCAAGTAAGGTTCGACAAGGTAGCTATACTGGTGATTACAACTTATAAATATAATCCCCAATTAAGGTACTTATAACCTTACCTGCTTTGGTTTTAGGGTATGTGGGGTTTGAGTTTGAAGGGAATCCCACCGGAGTGGAGTTTGGGGGGCTTGAGGACTTTGCAGCTTAGGGTGCAATTTAGGGCTCAGATTTGCTTGGTAGCTGCAAGTGATGACTGTGTCGTCTGTGCAGTTTGAGTGCAAGGGACGTGTCAGTGCTGCCGAGTCGCCTCCGAGTGAAGTCTTTCAGCGATGATCTTTCACAGATGTTTCTCATGATTCG
>BGNK01006453.1:0-18742 GCA_003297005.1 Symbiodinium sp. clade A Y106 | reverse complement strand
GGGGGGGGGGGGGGGTCGGAACCTTCATCCCGCAGAATCTACACTCCAAAAAACCACCTGAATAATCAGACTTCATGAGTGGGAGGGCTTTAGACTGTAATCTGGCCTAAACCCTAAACCCTAAACCCTAAGCCTCATCCCAGAATTGAAGCAACTCCAGTGCCTTCCCTCCGAAGTCTAAAGCCCCGATCCAAGCCGAAGCCTAGAGGGCCCAGACCTTCCAAAATCCCTTAATTAAGGAATATACCTTAAATTATAGTAGGATCCTTCATATGATTTCAGGTATATTCCTTAAATTATAGTAGGATCCTTAATATGATTAGGTATATTCCTTAGTTAAGGTATGTTCCTTAATTAAGGGATTTTGGAAGGTCTGAGGGGTTTAGGCTTTAGGGGTTTAGGGGCTTAGGGCTCGGGGTTTAGCGTTTCGACCCTAAGGCCGAATCCCTTCTTGCTTGCTGAGTTCCCTAGGGTTTAGGGTTTAGGGTTTAGTTCCCTAGCCCATAAAAGGAAACCCTTGAACTGTGGTAGGACTATACAGGCCCCAGAAGTTAAACGTTACCTGCGCAGTGATTTGTACAACCCTTATGCAACCCGTATAGATCCCTGAAGGGAACCCTCAAGCCCACCCGAAACCCTCAACCCTGAAAGAACCCGTATAGGAACCCTTAAAATGACCCCAAGAATACGCTCAAAAGAACCCTGAAACCGAAACCCTGAAGTCCTAACGACTGCCCTATAAAACCCCTGAAAACAAACCCAGATACCATAAAGAATTCGTAGCATAAGGGTATAGAGCCCTTACTTTTAAGGGTCATTTGGTCCTTAGGGTATACCCAGACGCCTCCAAGTCGACCCTCGCAGGGAAGTGCCAGAAGCACTCGGCTTTCACGAGGAGCGCATCGCTTTTGCGCTCTAGGAGGACCTGGGTTAGTCTTAAAAAAGGTCTAATTCAGGGCTTCGTAGGGATCTAAAAAAGCTTAACACGGCTAATAGGGCTGTATAAGGCATTTATGGGGTTTAGTATGGTTTAATACGGTTTAAGTTGGTTTAATACGGCTTAAGTTGGTTTAATAAGGTTTAAGCAGGTTTAATACGGTTTAAGTTGGTTTAATACGGTTTAAGTTGGTTTTATACGGTTTAAGTTGGTTGAATACGGTTTAAGTTGGTTTAATAAGGTTTAAGTTGGTTTAAGGGGTTTCATTGGTTTTGCAAGATAAGAGCCTTACGACCAGACTGGGGCTTGGGTGATGTTTCACCAAAAGGCGAAATCCGAAGGACCCAGGAAGCTGAGTTTCCGAGTTTCGGTGGGGTGTAGTCTTCGCGATGTTTGGGGGCAAGGTAGGTTTGGGCCTCCAGGTTTAGGGTTTAGGGTTTGGGCCTTAGGGCCACAGACATGACGCTACTGCGCCGCCAGTTCAGCCATTGCTGTGTCTCGGCCCCCGGCACCCTCCTCCTCAAGCAGGCGCACCTTGCAGTGCCATTGCGAGAGACATTCAGAAGTCTGTCATATCAAGGTATACAGAAGAGAGCAGTAATGCTGGTGATGATGAAGAAACTGATGATCATGATGGTGATGATGATGAAGATGATGAAGATGATGATCAATATGATGGTGAAGATGAAGATGTGAGGATGTGAAGATGATGAGGATGATGAGGATGATGGCGATGATGGCGATAACGGTGAAGATAAAGATAAAGATAAAGGTAAAACGAAGATGAAGATGATGGTGATGGTGAAGGTGATGGCGATGGCGATGGTGATGGTGATGAAGACGATGGTGATGATGATGAATTTGAACATGACGATGGCGATGGTGACAATGATACTGGTGCCGGTAATGGTGGTGACGAGGGTGACGATGATGATGGTGGTGCTGACGGTGTGTTGATGATGGTGATAATGATGATGGCGATGGTGACGACAATGACGATAACGACAACGATGAGGATGATGCTGATGATGCTGATGATGATGATGACCGTGATGACGATGGTGATCGTGATGACTGTGATGGTGGTGATGACGATGATGCTGGTGATGGTGATGGTGATGGTGATGGTGATGGTGATGGTGATGGTGATGGTGATGGTCATGGTGGTGGTGGTGGTGGTGGTGGTGGTGGTGGTGATGGGTGCTGGTGCTGGTGATGGCGATGGCGATGGCGATGGTGATGGTGATGGTGATAAGGCTGGTGCTGGTGCTGGTGGCGGCGGCGGTGGTACTGATGATGGTTTCAGTGATGGTGGGGTGGTGGTCATGGTGGCAAGGACGAAGAGGAGGAGGAGGAGGGTGCTTCATAAGAACGCTGAGGATGACGATGGTGATGAGTAGGAGGAAGCTAAAGAGAGGCATTGGGATAGGGCTGATGAGGATGATAAGGATGATGACGCCGACTTAAGGTACTTATAACTTACTTACTAAGTCCCATGATCCTCTAAGTAACCCCCGGAAGAATCCGCCTTTGTCTTCACCTGCGCATCTTCCAGGGACGTCGCCCCGAAGTAGCCGCCCAGCGAGCGGTCGGCTGGGCAGAGAGGGCAATAGAGTTTAGGGCTTAGGGTTCAGGGATTATAACGGGGTTCTAAAAAGGTTCCTTTAAGGGTCCCTTTAAGGTCACCATGAAAAGGTTCCATAAGGGTCCCCTTTCAGGGAGACGTTCTAAGGCTTAGGATTCACGATTTGGGATTTAGGGCTGTGCGTTCCAGGGTTTCACGGAGATGCGCAAAACTCTCGGAAAATGCTCTATACTCCATAAGGGCTTTAGGGTGCAAGGATTTAGGGGCTTAAGGCTTGATAGGGCCTTGAAGAATTTGGGTTTCGGGCTTCGGATTTATGCAGGGTGTAGGGCTGAGGGTTTAGAAAAAGTTGCAAAAGGATGTTAAAGGCTTGTTGTAGGCATTTAACTGGGCTCTGGGATTTAGTTTTTGTCGCAGAACCTTATTCACTTTGCAAACAGCACTGAGGCGAGATTGCTGAAAAACTAACCCCCCTTGATCAGATTCTAGTCTCTATATACTATCCTATGACGAAAAACACTCCCAAAATTCTATGCATACACCCTAAACCCGAAACCCTGCACCCTGAACTCGAAATCCTACGCCCAAAATCCGAAACCTACACCCTAAACCCGAACCCCTACACCACAAAGCCCGAACCGTAAACTCATGAAACCTAACCCTCATTCCGAAACCCCCAACCGCACACCCTAAATCACAATTCCTAAACCTCAGACCGAACCTTAAAAGAGCCCTTAAAGGAGTCCTCAAACGCGAAGAGAGGTGGCACCTCGCACGATGCGGTGGCACGGCACCACGGGGGCGTGCGGATTCTGCTTCAGCGCCTGTGCCGGGGTTTGGGGTTTAGGGCTCAGGGGTAAGGGTTCCTCAGGGGTCTCTAGAGGGTCCCTTTGAGGCTTCTTCTAGGGTTCCACTACAAGTTCTACAGTGGTGCTTCGGTGTCTGTGCGAGGACGGCATTCCTATGCACGGAAGTTTGTCCGGGCCCTAAACCCTAAACCCTACTATAGGGGCCTAAATATTTAAAATAGGGTTTTGGGGGCCACTATACTCTAAATATAATATAAAAGAACTCAACATAAAATCGGTAACTATTTTGGCCCCTATAGTAAACCTGTTTTGGTGGGTCAGGGTTACAAGGCCAGGTTGTATGACTTTGGGCTTAGAGCCTCGATACCCAAAGATTTTCATGAGCACTGCCCTTGCAACTACTTAGACTGGCCTTTTAAGTAACCAGGGAGAGAAAAAGTATAAACTGTTATTTCATAATGGTTCCTTTGAGAAAAAAGTATTAAAGTATGGTACCCCAAAGCCCAGTAGAGTTCACGGTTTAAAGTACCAGGGGCATTGCTGTGATGACTTCCAGTATTGTCGCAAGTAGCGTTAAGACTGCCAGTGGGAATCGCACCACTTCTTCTCACTACGATTACTACGCCTACTATTCGCTGTGTATTTGCGTATGAGCACCGACCTACCTATGCGTGCGTCTTATTGGCATTACATACTCCTATCACACCCACACACACACTAAAAGTACCCCCTCGATGGTGGGACAGGTACTTACTACTCCATGGCAGCGTTATAATCCTGTAGTCACTTGTCATTTTTCTGACCGCGCTTTTCTATCAGTGATACCATCACTATTGCTGCGAGTACAACGACTATAGTTATACTCTTACTGCACCCTTGAAGGAACCGCTAAACCCTAAACCCGCCCAAGCGAATGCAGAAAAGAGCTATAAACCCTGAACACCAAATCCTAAATCGCAAAACCCAAACCCTAGACCCTAAACCCTAACCTTACTTTCCTGTGCCTGGCCTGACCCACGGAGCGCGGGCTCCATCCTTGGCCCAGAGCTTTGGAGACCTCGACGTAGCTGCTGACGCACCTGGCTCAGGGTTACTCTGAGAGTTTCTTTATGGGTTAAGGCTTTAGGAGTTAGGGTTTAGTGTTTAAGGTGCTTAGGGTTCAGGTTTAGAATTTAGGGTTCACCTGGCTCAAGGTTGCTCTAAAAGTTCCTTTATGTGCTCCTCCAAAGGTCCCTTTAACCGTTCCGGTAAGAGTTCCTTAGGCACCTTCGAGGGCTCCTTTAAGGAATCTTTGCAGGTTCCCAGAAACTTGTTACTTGAAGGATCATGGGACTTAGTAAGTACGGTTATAAGTACCCTAAGTGGGGTTATAAGTAATTATAAGTCTAGTTACCTTAATTATAACCCTAGTTACTAAGTCCCATGATCCTCTAAGTAGGGTTTAGGGTCCCCCCCTTTCTGAGTCTAAACGGCCAGAAGAAAATTGGCCATAGGAGGGAGTTTTGGAGGCTCATGGTTCACACAGCAACTTTCTCAAAGCATAGGGTGGGGGTTTACTTAGAGGATCATGGGACTTAGTAACTAGGGTTATAATTAAGGTAACTACACTTATAAACCCACTTAGGGTACTTATAACCGTACTTACTAAGTCCCATGATCCTCCAAGTAGGGTGGGGGTTTTGGGTTCAGGGTATCAGGCTTGGGGGCTTTTGGCTTTAGGCCAGGGTCCATCAAGAACCACCTACGCGGCAGTCCAGGATACAGGGTTCAGAGCTCATGGTTCAGGATCTGAGGCTGTAGGGTTTAGGGCCTTACGGGGGTTTAGGGTTTAGGGTTTAGGCTTCAGGGTTCAGGGTTTAGGGTTTAGGGTTTGTTTTTATGGGCTCAGAGGTTTAGGGTTTAGGGCTTTAGGGCTTCAGGGGTTCAGGGAATCTCGGGCCTTTAGGGCTCGGGGCCTTGGTCCCTAGTTGCAGGAAATTCTGGGTTTAGGGGTTTAGGGTTTAGGGGCTTCGGGGTTTAAGCTTTAGGGGCCTCGGGGTTTAAGCTTTAGCGTTTAGGGTTTAAGCTTTAGGGTTTAGGGTTTAAGCTTTAGGGTTCAGGGTTTAAGGTTGAGGGTTCAGGGTTTAGGGTTTAAGCTTTAGGGTTCAGGGTTCAGGGTTTAAGGTTTAGGGTTCAGAGTTTAAGGTTTAGGGTTGAAGGTTTAGGGTTCGGACGCAAGGCTTGCGCGGGACCGCAGCGAGGCTTTTCGAGCCACGGGAGCTTGCCAAGTAGGTCTTGGTCCTGGGGCACTGTTGAAGTGAGTTTAGGGCTTAGGTGTTGAAGTGCACATTGAAGCAGAGGAAAAACAGAATAAGGCAAAAACGAGAGCAAAAAACGCAGAAACGTAATTCTAAACATCCCAGGGTCGTCGACACTTCTGGCAAGTCTCATTGTGCGCTGCGTTGACTCCTCGGCAGTGGGTACCTCGGGGAGGTCTGTGGGCAAGGGCTTAGGGCTTAGTTTAGGATTTAGGGTTTAGGATTTAGGGTTTAGGGTTTAGGGCTTAGGGCTTAGGGCTTCGGGCTAGGGTTTAGGGTTCATACAAGCCGCAATAACAGAATAGGGTCCTAGGGTGTGTTATCCTATAAGGGAGTTTCCGAAAATTAGGGGTACTTTGCTTGGGGATCCTTATAATAAGGATCCTACTACGTAGGGTACTATACTAGGGTCCCCTATTTTCGCAAACCCCCATGTGGGAATCATGTTACTACCTTTTCAGGGTCCTATGTTAGGGTTTACACGCTTTATAAGAGAACCCTTGAGTAAGAGAAAGGACCCCCCCCCCTCATCGCAGACTTGCTGTGCTGTTAGAAACCCCCTGGGTACGAGTATCTCAGTGCATACTTTTCGGTTTCGTTACAGAATAATAGGAAACCAGAAACAACATGAAATATCAAAACGGAACATAACCCTAAACCCTGAAGAACAGCAACTCTGAACCCTAAACCCTAAACCCTGAAGAATACCTGTCGAGGTTTCTGAGTAGCCCCTTCATAGTTAGGGTACCCCTGCTCCTACTAACGGCAAAACGGTACTACTCAGGAACCTAGTCGACTGGTAGACCCTAAACCCCTATCGGTTCTTTGCCTTCTGCTTTTGTTGGGTGAGGGTGAAGGCATTGAAAGAGTTTTCTGGGGCTTCACAAAAAACTATTCTACTATAGGTCCCTTATAGAACCCTTTTTAGGATCCCTGAAAGCGCCCAACGAACCGAGTTTGAGAAACGGCACAGAGCCAGTCTCCAGGCTTGCCATTGGAGCTTCCTGAGCTCCGCAAGCCTGGGCTCCGGCTCGTGTTCTTTAGGGTTTACGGCGTTGTAGGCTTTAGGGTTTAGGGCTTTATAGGGTTTAGGGTTTAGGTTTTATAGGGTTTTGGGTTCAGGGTTTAGGGCTTATAGGGTTTAGGGTTTAGGGTTTAAGCTTGTTGGGTTTTCGGCTTTATAGGGTTTAGGAGTTCAGGGTTTAGGTTTTATAGCATTTTGTCGGGTTCTACAAGAGTTTCTAACGTTTTAGCGAGGATTATCCGGTTTCTGTTGGATTTACGTGTGCTTTATCCGGATTGTTCAAGGATCTTCGCAAGAGTTTCATACTGTTAATTAATAGGGCAAGGGCCTTGGCTAGTTCTTTCTAGTTTTGGCTCTAAGGTGTTTATATTGTTTTAGGTGTGTTGGGCAATTTCGGTGTGCGAAAAAATCACATGCTGCAGAAGTAACATCAACATGTTTTGCCTTCCTCCACTTCAAAGATGTCCATGCGAGAGAGTACTTTGGTCCGTGTTGAAAGCGCGGCTTAGTTGCTGACATCACCTAAACAGTGACCCCTAAACCCTAAACCCCTAACTCTAAACCCGAAACCTTTAGCCGCAAAACCTGGAAACCCCCGAAACCCTCAAAGCCAGAGCATGTTTAAGAAACGCTTGGGAACAAGGGCCCAGTTTCTGGAAGGGAGGGCGCCGAGGCTCCTTGATGAATGTGTGGACCATTGCAGATCGAGACCTACTTGGAGGATCATGGGACTTAGTAAGTATGGTTATAAGTACCCTAAGTGGGGTTATAAGTAATTATAAGTATAGTTACCTTAATTATAACCGTACTTACTAAGTCCCATGATCCTCTAAGTAGACAATGGTTGGCGGATTCGGTGTTTCAGGGTTCCCAGAGACTCCAAAGCCCCTGAATTAAGGAATATACTGTAAATCATATTAGGGATCCTATTATAATTTAAGGTATATTCCTTAATTAAGGGGCTTTGGAGTCTCTGGGTTTAAAGTCTAATGTAGGGGCCTTAATAATTAGAACAGGGTTTGGGGAGTTCCATGTTATAGCCATAGTGTAATATACCCCCAAACCCTATTCTAATTATTAAGGCCCCTATGTTAGGGCTTTGGGCTTCGGGGCAACATCCCAAAACCCCTATGCTCTCTTATATGAATCTGAAAGAACTAAGGTTGTTATATTTTGTCTCGCCAAGATCACATCACAAATGCACACTCACCGAGTTCCCACGCCTTCAAGCAGCACTATACTGTATACCATCACCAACCACGAGTACAAAGCCCTCCTTACTCCAAAACCCTTAACGCTTAACCCTAAACCCTAAGCTCTAAATCCAAAACCCTGAACCCTAAATCCTTTTCAATCATTAACCACAAACCCTTCACCTAAAATCCTAAGCCAGGTCCAACCTGCAAGGGGCTTGAAGGTTCAGCCGTGTACGGTTAGGGATAAAGCCTGAATCCCAAACTCTGAACCCTAAACCCTAAACCCCTCAAACCGAAACTCGAAATCCTTACACTTGAGGCCCTGAACTCAAAAAGAAGGAACGGCTTAGGGTTTAGGGAACTTCCACCTGGAGTTGCGCCGCACTTCCTCGGCAGAGGGCCGAATCGGCGCCATGAGCCGTCGCGCCGCGTAGGGCTGCACGCTGGAGAGCAAGGGAAAGAGCTCGCCCAGGCGGTCAGGTGACACCTAAACGGAGCGATTAAAATAATAACTCAAAACATATAGGTTAGGGTTTAGGGTTTAGGATTTAGGGTATAGGGTATAGGGTTTTGGGTTTAGGGTATAGGGTCCTTCTGTCTGGTTCTTTGTAGGGAATGGGGGAATGGATTAAGGAGACTATTATTGGGGATTGTATAGGGACTACTATAGGGATCCATTCCCCCATTCTCCACTAAGAACCAGACAGGCGATTAGGAATAAGGATTTGGAGTATAGGGGTTGGCGTTCAGCGTTCATATTTCATGATGCCCGGAAACAGGTGCAGCAATGAAGTAAGTGGAAGCTTGCATTGTGCATAAGGTACAGTCTACATACCTGACAATAGGTCAACAGGAAAGCCAACTCTACAAGACAGATAGTAAAAGCCGGCACCTGCGATGCCAGCGGGCTGGCCCAACCGTCCTCGTTCTGCCTGAGCCAGTTCTCTAAGACCTGCTCCTCCCTTGGCTTGAAGGTGATGACAACGGCCCGGCCGCCGTACTTCAGTCGCTGGAACTGGGCACTCATGGCATCCGCCAGCTGCTGCATCTCCTGATTGATGAAGTTGCGGATGCCTTGAAATGCCAGCTTCGCAGGATGCTGGCGACGGTCGTCTAAGCCACGCTTCACTTCCTGTATGCAGGTGGAGAGTTCCAGCGTGGATGTGTAGGGCCCACAACGCCGCTGCCGCTCGAGTGCCGCCTCAGCAATCCGGTGACAAAGGATCGGATCGTCATCCTCGCCGTTCTCGTAGACCACCCATGCCAACTCTCCAGGGGTCGCCGTCTGCAGCCACTTCCAGGCAGGTATCCCTGCCTTGAAATTCATGCGAAGGTCTAGCGGGCCATCCTGGTAGCAGCTCCAGCCACGGCCCCCATCGTCAACCTGAGGCGAAGAGAAGCCTATGTCCAGAAGCATCCCCGACAACTCCAGCCCATCAGGAAGGCTTTTATGGACATCCGCAAAGGGCCGATGAATCATCGAGAAGCGCTGGTCCAGCTCTTCGAGCTTCCGGCCCACCGCAATCGCATTGGGGTCCACATCGAAGGCCCAAAGTCGCCCCGAGTCGGACAACCGACGTAAAATCTCCGTAGAGTGGCCACCACGGCCAAAGGTGCCATCGGCATAGAAGCCCTCTGTTCCATCGGGGCCCCCGAGCAGGCAGTTGATGGATTCATCCCGTAGGACAGGGATATGCCCCGTAGTGAGCTCCGCCGCGCCCTCCTTCACTGGTCTCTGACTTCGCTCGCGCTTAAGCCTTAGGGGCAGCTTGCCCCACACCGGCATGGCCTCCTCCTTGCTTGTCCGGAGCTCTGGGTTGAAATACGCAGCCCAGGGATCCGAATCCTCCGTCCTTCGCTCGCTTCCCTCGGCCCAGGCACTCCTGGCACGCAGTTGACCTGGGTTGAAGTTTTATGAATAAGTACCTCTATATATAGGACCATAAAGGGAAATTTTAGAGTCTCCCAAAGTGTTTTATGAATAGGTCCTAGCTACCTCTATAGGACCATAAAGGGAAAGTTTAAAGGAATAAGTACTTCTATAGGGCCATAAAGGGAAATTCTAAAGTCTCCCAAAGTGCCATCAAGTGACTCTGGCGGCTGGTGAGGCTGGCTCGCGCGGCCTGCTCCAGGCTAGCTCGGGTGCCCTGGTCCCACATCCCTCTCCGTGGCTCCTCGGAGGGAGCTGCCCAAACCTGGGTTCTTAAGGAATTTCGTTTAAGCCACCATAGTAAGGATCTATAGACTTAAGGAAGTTAGTTCAAGTTACCATAATAAGGATCTATAGAAAATAATTTGGTTTCCTTATTACTGTAGCTGAGATTAAATCCCGTAACGAGAGCCCAGAAACTCGAGCCTGAGCTTGGGGTGGCAGGGACTCCGCGCGGCCTGCGGAAGCGGAGGGGGCACGGGAAGGCGCCCGACGCCCAGCAGGCCCCATGCCATAGGTGCCACGGTCGATGAGTTCCACCAGAGAGGTGGAGCCTGTAGGAATGCTTTGGGCAGATCTCGTGCCTTGCACACACTCGCTCTCTTCGCGATGTCGAGCCGGCGCAGGGACGGCTACGGGCTCTCTGGCCCTGCGCATCGGCACAACAGGCTCTGCCTCCGTCCCGCCGCAGCGGCTCGGAGCTGTGGCGACCGGAGCGCTCCGATGGCTCTCTGTGCGGCGGTCGGATCTGTTCGGAGGCGCATCCTCATTGGGGCTCGATCCTCGTAACGGAGGTCGCTGCGGTCTGCTTGGAGCACGTCTGGAGCTTGTCCCGCCCAGGCGTTTCCGAGGCTCGCGAAGGAGCACCAGGGACGACTTACGTTCGGGTTCAGGTTGGCACATCTGCGCAGGGTCCATCCTCCATTGCTCGAGGTTCGTGCTAAGCCGATCAAGCTTTAGGGCTTAATGGGTTTGGGTGTTGCGGCTTGAGGTTTTGCAGCTTGGGGGTTCAGGGTGTACGCGCCTTTCAACGCAAACGTTCAGCACCTGAGTCTCAAAGCCCAAGACGATCAACGTTCTCCTCGCCGCCCAGCCTCGAGCGCGAAGGACACCACCACCACCACCGCCACCACCACCACAGCAAGAACAAAACGAACAACAACCAGAAGCCTGCTACTGCTACTGCTACTTCCACTGCCACTGCTGCTGCTGCCCCGCTCGGCTGCTGTTAGCACCGTCGCTGTTTCTGACTCTATGATGACTATTCAACGAGCATATACCTGACAACGAAACCTTCAGAAGCAAGAAGAAAAGGCTACTATAGGGGCCTTCATAATTACCTATACTATTTTGGGGGTTCCTTGTTAGAATTATAGTATAATGGGCCCCAAAACCCTATTCTAATTATTAAGGCCCCTACATTAGAGCTGGAGATGACATGAAGTCGGGTAGAACCCCCAAAAAGACACCTTGCACCTACACTCGTCAATAACCTCTGTAAACCCTCACCAAACCCCAAAATACGGCTCCTACCTCTGCTAACCCTAAACCCTAAACCCCTGGACAAACCCGTAATACAACCCCTACACCCTAAACCGCCACAACCCAATTTCAGCAGGTGCTACCCCTCTGGGATGAGGCAAACCTGGCGGAGGAGGCACGGAAAGTGCAAAATCGGGCACGGGGCGTATCCTGCTTCCTAGGGTCTGAACCCTCAGCCCCTTATCCCTAAAGAGGGCCCAGACAGGGTCGAAGTCTCATGGCTCGGGAGTTGGGGTGCAACAAGGGCTTATAAGGGTTTAGAACAGGGTTTTCCAGGGTGGCAACAGGTCTTTTGCGGGTTCCCCAAGGCTTTCGGATTTTGGATTGAAGGCCTCCGGTTGTACGGTGTTCAGTGAGTGGGGTTTGTGGCTTCTGCCTTCAGGGTGTAGGATTTCCTGCTGTAAGGTTTACCTAAGTCCTGAACCCCTGAAACCTACAGGTTCAGGGTTTTTCACTGTTCAGTTTAGGGTTTAGGATGGGTATAGGTATCAGATTCAGATTCAAAAAAACCTGCGAGAAGAAAAACTTTAGCCCCCTCATGCTGCGCAAAATCCCCTAAGGCCCTAAGTCCCGTAAAACCGCTGAGAAAGCAAAGCCCTAAACACGAAATCCTATACTCCAAAACCGCATGGAACTGCAAAGAGACCTAGGGACCCTGAAACCCTAAACATCCCCAAACCCTCAGTACTAGTAAATCACCCTATATTGCCTACAAACCTTAATGCAGGCGTCCAGCAATCTCGCTCCTGACACCCTCTAGTCTCACCGAAGTCCCGATAGAAAACCTCCTCCAGATTTGAGTGGTTGTCAAACTTATGGTCACTGTGCCGCAGGAAAAAGTAGGGACCCAAAACGGGACCCTAATATTGACAACCACCCATTTGAAGAAAAACCATAGACCCAGAGCCCGGAAGATTCAACCTTAACTAAACCTTACTAAACCCTAAACCCTAAACCCTAAACCCCAAACGGTAAACCCTAAACCCCTAAACCCTAAACAGCCGAAAGCCCCGAAGCAACACCCTGAAAAAATGGGCCGGTCGTGCCGCTCGCCAGACATCCTCGGGTTTCAAAGTCGGCTTTGCACCTTCGGGGTTCAAGGCTTTCGGGCTGAGGGTTTAGGGGTTTTGCGTTCAAGGCTTTTCGATTTAGGGCTTTAAGGGTGTGGGTCGTTGGGGTTTAAGGCTTTTTGGTTTAGGGCTTTCGGGATCTGGGGTTTGAGGCTTTTTGGTTTAGGGTTTTTGGGCTTCTGGGACTTTTTGGTTTTAGGGTTTGGGATTCTTCGTGCCACCCTCAACCGTGCAGGCCTGTGTCGGCCGAGCGCGGGTAGAAGGACTGCATGGCCCACACCAGGGTCAAGGTTTAGGGCTTAGGGCTAAGGGTTTTAGGGTTTAGGGTTTAGAGGTTTAGGGTTTAGAGGTTCAGGGTTTAGGGTTTAGGGTTTAGGGCTTAGGGCTTAGGGTTTTAGGGTTTTAGGGTTTAGAGGTTTAGGGTTTAGGGTGTAGGGTTTACAGGATAATCAGGAACAGTCTCCACCTAAAATCCATACAAACATATGTGCGATGTACTGTGCCCCAAAATCCAACATTTCAGGTCTCCATACAACTGCCTTCGAAGTTAGGGGTTAGGGTGTTTGGGACTCGTTTGTCTCAAACCTGTTTTGGGTTTTTGGCCTGAGGGCCGAAAAGCTTTATGCGGTTTAGGGTTTAAGGTCCCGCGTTTAAGGTTTAGGGTTTAGGGTTTAGGGGTTTAGGGGTTTAGGGTTTAGGGTTTAAGGTTTAGGGTTTAGGGTTTAGGGCTTAGGGCTTAGAGGAGTGGGTGCGGACAAAAACACTCACCAAAGCAAAGGCTTTTATCGTGTTTCTAACCTCTCCAAAATCGAGGGAATTTTGCTCTGAAAATAGGGGCGCCACCCAGGTGGCCCAATGGCATGGCTCAGCTCTAGGGGCTCCATTTGACCATTCTCCAATGGCTCCACCCATTGTCCATCCAAGTAAGGGTGTCAATCACTGCCGGACGTCCTCTAGATCCAGGCACCCTAGAAGAAGGGTGGGTGCGGCCTAAGCAGGCCTGGGTGGGAATTTAGGGTTTAGGGTTTAGTGGAGTGGGTGCGGACAAAAACGCTCCTGAGGCGTCCGGAGGCAAAGCAAGAGGGATTCATCTTTGAGGGCATGTATGCCAGCGGCCTGAATAATCAACCATACTGTTTTTTCGGGCTGTAACTATAGTAGAATATACCCCACAAACCTTTTCGAATTGTTGAGGCCCCTATAGTATTATGCAGCATGTTCGAATTCGGCAGAGGAGGCAACAGCTGCGAGAATGGAGGTTACCGGCGCCGCCGGCTCAGGGGCAAGGGACTGCATGCTTGGCGTCCGGGCTTCGTTTGAAGATGGAGCTTAAAGCTTCAGGGTCTAAGCTTCAGGATTCAGAGCTTCTTTCCAATCACTTTGTGAAACCAGCCGTGCGCTCAAAGCTGACACGTGCAACGAAGCCAAAAGCGGGATTTACGGTTCGGCATTAGGGTGAATGGCCGTGGGTCCAAGCTTACATGTCATGAGTTCTAGGATTCAGGGTGTAGGGTTGCACAGACAGATGGATAACAAGAGCCCCTAACGCCACCCCTACGCCCTGAACCCGAAAACGATAACAACAACCCCTCCTGAAACCATAAACGCTAAACCCTAAACCCCTAAACGCACAACTCTACAACTCTCAAAGCCCGAAACCCTGAACCCTCTCGAAACGTGCCCAGCTTGATCTTCGACTTCGTGGCATAAGCACCAATGTAGGCAAATTAAAATACGGTTTGGGGGTATACTGTAGTATAGGTACCACGAGGAGGGAACCCTGAGGAATTTTGCGAGTTATTCAAGCTTCTATAGTCAACCCTAATTTATAGAACCCTTATAGATCCTTCCACCCTTACAGAGCCCCTATAGAACCCTTACAGCATACACACTACTCCCAAACCCTAAACCCTAAACCCATAAACCCAAAACCGTAAAGCCAGGCTTCTATGTTAGGGCTGGAACATCGAGAGCAGAAGACATGGATGCTTTCGTGCTTTGTCTTAGAGTTTCGGGTTCAGGGATTCAATTTTTCATAAAATTCAATACTGTAAGGTTTATACAGGGGTTCGGCATTTACATGGTTTTCACAAGGACGAACAGCGTATACAGGTTTAAAGGCTTTACAAAGACATTCTTTTCGTGCGACCATCCATGTAAGCAAGAGCCACAGCGTCCTCGGGACGTGGCTGGTGAATTGGGAAAGCTCATCGCACCCGAAGCGTTTAGGGTCATAGCCTGGTGAATGAATCTTACAGAATATCTGACAGGTGGTAGAAGGATCTTATAAGGGGCCGCACAGGCCTGTTGTATGGTTTCATGCGGTTGTTACAAGGGTCAAAAAGTTACTCGAAACGAGATATAAAAACAAGAATATGTGTCTTCCTCGTTGTAGAAACTTAAACTCACGTCCGTGGCAAGAACACAATACTTGAAGGATCTTGAAACTCTACAAAGAGTCCAATCTTGTAGTAAGGGCTCCGAAAGGTTTTCAAGTATCACAAGTTCCTAGAAAGCCCTTAAAACCTGCCATGTAAACCGATAGTGCATCAACCCTATAAACCCTTCATGTAAAACACCGTAGCCTCCAACCTGTACGTATGAACATAGGTGTATATACATACCATGCGTTTACAAAATGTCTGTGCGTCTCATATGTAGTACATGCAGACATACACACATACATACATACATACATACGTACATACATACCTACCTCCCTCCCTACCTACCTACCCACCGACCTACCTACATACCTACATACATACATACATACATACACTCATACACTCCTACATATATGGGTGGTTGTCAAAATTATGGTCTGTTTTTGGATCCCGATTAAATTGCGGCACTTATTATTTAGTATACCCAAAAAGGAAATTACTGTATTACTTAGTGTACCCAACAAGGAACCTTCATTTTGACAACCACCCATACATGTGTGAGGACCAGCTCTGGAAGAATCCAGTAAGGCCCTCCTGGATCTGCCGGCGACATTCGAGAGCATGGATGACTTTGCATCCCGGGCTCCCCTGGTTTAAGGTTTCCTTGAAGGGTGTTTTGGGTTTAGGGTTTAGGCTTTAAGATTTTTTTCCGGAGTCCTTTAAGGTTAAGGGTTTCTATAAGGGTCCCGAAATGGCTCCTGCACGGGTTTCTTGACGGGTCCCCAAACCCAAGCCTCTACTATCCTATACTCTAAACCATTCTAAACCCTAAAACCCCAAAAGCTCTTTTAGAAACCTCACAGAACCGTACTTCTAAACACCTGAGAAATCTGTCCCAAACCCCCGGGGGAGCTCAGCGCGTCGCTGGCACGAACCGGTTTGTTGCTGGCAGAGAGCTCACCCAGGTCGGCCTCATCTTATTGGCTTTATCAGGTTATAAGGGTTCCTGGAAAGTTGTTAGTTTATATCGTTTAAGGTTGTTGAATGAAAGAATTTTTTGTTAAGGCTCTGTGACTTCAGGGATTTTCGCGGAGCGAGCAGAGGGAGCAGAGGGCAGAGGACATTCTTGACCTTACATCAGCGTTTTTTGTGACATGCTGGATGCAGGTCGACAGTAGGCCCAAACCCACATGTGCACGAAGTCGAAAACGAATGTTGTTTGCCGAAAACTCCTTTGAACCCATTCTTCGCCGGCCTGGTCACTGCGAGATCCATAGGGTCTAGGGCTTAGGGTTTAGGGTTTAGGGGCCGCCTTTGAGCATCAGCAACGTGAACTCGGAAACAATTTGGACATCGCTGCCCGTGGAGATTAAAACGAAGAGATCGGCTTCCTCCTAGAAGAAACCACGTTGTGGTACGTTCTCAGACCGTCGCATTTGCAGTTTCGATGGTCTCCTTGTTAAGACCAACGTGCATGGTGCCCAAACTTGTTGTCTCCATTGAAAATGAACGGTCGCCTTACTGGGACTTGTTTTGCTAGGAATGCGCAAACTTTTCTGCAGAGCCGCCTCCCCTTCAGCATTTCGAGCCTTCCTTGCTGCACTTAGCACCTTCAAGGCGTAGTCTCTTCACACGAACACGCTCAAGCTTGAGCTCTACCTCAAATGTGTCCTGCCTAATGTAGGAAGCTGATTAAGAAACCTTGGGTCCTTATTAGGGTTCTTAATATGGATCCTATAGCTATAGGGCCAGGGTTTCTTAATCAGGTTCCTACATTGCTGTCTTCGGTTCAAAGGGCGCCAAGTTGACGATTTTCCTCACCTTCTGGATCGTCATCTGCACAGCACCAACCGCGAGCATTTTGTCGGAGTTCTTCTTCATCCTCTTCGACGCGGGCAGTGAGGATTTGCAGACATTGGCAGCGGTCTGATCCCCATTTCCCACAATGGCTACATTTAGAGCGCGCACTTCTTGTGTAGATGCGCAAGTCAGCAATGGCTGGAAACTAGCACTGGTAAAATCTGCGGGAAGTCGCGCAGTGTCACTCTCTAGTACTATGTATTGTTATGAACCGTCTAGACTGCAAAATGTCAAGATCCGTCAGCGCACACACGCACGCCATAGAGGGGTTTGTGGGAAGCAGGGGGGGGGGGTCCCAAAAAGAGAAAACATCAGGAGGCTGAGCCCGAGTTGTTTTTCTTCCGCCCCCCCGAGGGGCTTCCCTGCAAGACCTTGGAGTTTCCTATTTGTGCAGGTTTCCTGTTGCTACGCTTTCGACTCCTGTGTATGACAGGATGGCACACTATTACGAAAGTTCGAAGCTCGGTAATCAATACTGGCGCAAAATGGTCCAAACACAATTCTGCTGGTCAGCCTTTCAAAAAAGCTACTAAACGTGACTATCAAAAACACGCGCCGCCAGGGCGTACCATCTTGCAAATTACGAGAATCCTAAACCCGAAAACCGCGTCTCCACCCTAAACCCTTTACCCTTATAGATCCCTCCTGGAACCCACCCTAAACCCTAAACCCGGAAAGGAGTTCAACCTCCTAAACCAGGCTGCGACGGGCCGTGGAACACTTCCAGAGGCTGCGGCGTGGGGCCGAGTCGTCCGCCAGGAGCCGGCCTTCGGCATTTTGTTACACATTGTGGAGTCGAGGGTTCGGAGTGAAGCAGAAACTGTGATAATATTGAATTTTTGTATATTCGTGCATTTTCATATTGTAGTCTTGGGGTTTAGGGTTGAGGGTAAAGCAGAAACTGTCATTATATTGAACTATAATATATCAGTGTTTCTACTGTATGTTATCGTATGCTGTTGTGTACTATAGTGTGTGTGTGTGTCGATATACACATGTACATATGCATCTACATATACACATATACATACACATACACATACACATACACATACACGTGTACCTATACGTATACATATGCATAGACACAGACATAAACACAGACATAGACTGTGACATAGACATAGACCTAGACCTGGACCTAGACCTAGACACAGACATATACGTAGACATGGACATAGACATAAGCATAGCAATACACATATACATATGCACACGGAAAGGTTTCAGCACCTTTCTAGAAGCCGATATTATTTTTGGTGTGGGGGGGGGGGGGTTTAAGGGGATTTAGGGTTTCAGAATGAGGTTCTCCGAGTTTTAGGAAAGGTTACTTTACTGCTTATCATAAGAGGCAGTACAAGGGCTACTAGGTTACTATATAAAGGTTATTATTTGGGATCCTGGTTTCTTTAGGAAACAGCTCCTGTAAATAGTGAAAGAAAATGATGTGTGTGTGTGTGGTATATGTTTGTGTTTGTGCGTGTCTGTGTGTCCATGTATCCGTGTGTCTGTGCGCCTGTGTGCCCGTGTGTCTGTGTGTCTGTGCGTCTGCGTGTGTGTGACTCGCATTCACTCTTTTACTCGGGCCCAAGCGCGCTTCGGTATCTGAATGTTCAAGTGCTCGCATGCACTGGCTGAAAGCTACACTAGGCTTGGATAAAGAACGTGGTCGAAAGTTCANTCGCATTCACTCTTTTACTCGGGCCCAAGCGCGCTTCGGTATCTGAATGTTCAAGTGCTCGCATGCACTGGCTGAAAGCTACACTAGGCTTGGATAAAGAACGTGGTCGAAAGTTCACTCCGCTCACGCTCTTGTGGTTATGGATTGCCTCTGGCACAGTCTTGGCACGGTTTGAAAATCTTAAGGTTGGAATTCCGACAATGGTAGCAATCCCGAGTGCTGTGCCATGACTTGCCTGAGACGGTCGTATACACATCCTTGCCAAACTGGGACGCTCGCTCTGATGCCTGAAGCCTTTCCTCCAAGCGGCGTATCGTGCGATAAGCATTCTCTCTCAGATCATGCTGATGTGCAACTTCACGTTTGAGTCGCTTCACTTCAGCTTGGAGCATGGCTAGTTCGTCACTGTCATCGTCCGCATCGA